>JAHHZJ010003741.1:0-54512 GCA_021437245.1 Aegilops speltoides
GCAACAACTGGCTAGCATGGAGATGGTGGAGCTATCTCTCACCACAAGACCATCCACATCCTTACTACATCAATGGTTCAACAACAGCGGCAAGGTGAAGTAACACGTCTGTTAGTGTGCATTTTAGTAACATATGCTTGATTATGTTGATTGTGATGTGGTACCTATGCAACATGTTCCTTGTTACTTGGTAGACCATGGCAATTTGATAAAAATTCTGTACACCATGGTAGAAAAATCAGTATACTCTTGTTCATAAGGATAAAAATATTACTTTGCTTCCTATGACTCCTGAGTCCATTTTGAAAGATGATATTAATAGAGCTAATAAAGCAAAACAGGAGAAAATAAAGTGAAAATCAGATTGTGGCAAAAGAATTTGAGCAGACACATGAAGCCTAATAATAAACCATCTCTTGTTGTACGAAATTAAATTGAAAAGTGCATGTTTACTTGCCACCAAATCTGATATTGATGAGCTAGATTTTAGCAAATCTATTTGCTATGCTTTTGTGTGCAAAGAGGCATTATTTTCATTGAGGGCGTGCCTTCCTCTTTGCCCCTACTTGTCACTAACATTTTGCAGGGAGTTGACGCGTCTTTCCACAAGGCGTGCCACGGGATTACCACCTATTCGAGGATTGAGCATCAAATTGACTTAATTCCGGTGCATCATTACAACCGTGCACCATACCGTACCAATCCGGAGGAGGCGAAGGAGATTATCGTCAAATCGGAGCTGCTGACAAAGGTTATATCTGTGAATCCCTTAGTCCTTGTGCTGTTCCTATTATTCTAGTGCGAAAAAGGATGAGTACGTCACGTGTGTGTGTTGATTGTAGAGGCATCAATAATATTACTATTGTTATCGTCACCCTATTCCTAGGCTAGATGATATGCTTGATGAATTGAGTGGCTCTACAATATTCTCCAAAGTTGATTTCGTAGTGGATACCATCAAATTCGTATGAAATTGGGAGATGAATGGAAAACAGCATTTAAAACTAAGTTTGGATTATATGAGTGGTTAGTCATGCCTTTTGGGTTAACTAATGCACCTAGTACTTTCATGAGATTAATGAGCGAAGTTTACGTGCTTTCATTGGACGATTTGTGGTAGTCTATTTTGATGATATCTTGATTTATAGCAAATCTTTGGAAGAACATTTGGAACATTCGTGCTGTTTTTAATGCTCTCGTGATGCCGTTTGTTTGGTAACCTTGGGAAGTGCACCTTTTGCACCGACGAGTATCTTTTCTTGGCTATGTTGTTACTCCACAGGGAATTGAAGTTGATAAAGCCAAGATTGAAGCTATTGAAGTTGGCCAGCCCAAGCAGGTCACACAAGTGAGGAGTTTCCTTGGCCTCTTGGTTTCTATAGGCGTTTGTGAGATTTCAGCACCATTCTGCACCTCTCAACGAGCTTACAAAGAAGGATGTGCCTTTTGTTTGGGGTACCGCTCGGAAGAAGCCTTCATGGTATTGAAAGCTAAGTTGACACATGCTCCTTTACTCCAACTTCCGATTTTAATAAGACTTTTGAGCTTGAATGTGATGCTAGTGGAATTGGATTAGGAGGTGTGTTATTACAAGATAGCAAACCTGTTGCATACTTTTACGAAAAATTGAGTGGGCCTAGTCTGAACTATTCTACTTATGATAAAAATTATATGCTCTTGTTTGGACTTTAGAGACATGGCAACATTATTTATGGCCCAAAGAATTTGTTATACATTCGATCATGAATCTTTGAAACATATTAAATGTCCTAAACTGAATGTAGACATGCTAAATGGGTTGAATTCATTGAGACTTTCCCTTCGTCATTAAACACAAGAAGGGTTGATGAGGACATCAATACCATTGTTACACCCAACCCCTTTTGCTATACATCTTGGACCAATTACTAGAGCTCGCCCCGCCAACTAAATTACCGGTACTTTCGTTTCTTGGTAATGATTCTAATGTTCATGAGAATATGATTTGCCTAAATTGGATACATTTGTTTTGCTTACAAATGAAGGGCCTAGCTTGGAAAGGATGAACATTGGAGCAAGAACAAGCATGGAGATGATGGCATGCAAGAGGGGACAAGAATGGAGTTCAAGTGATGATTTCGGGACTTTGAAGCCACCATAATGAGTGCATGAAGCCTTGAAAATATACAAGATGCCACTTCATAAATTTCGTCGGAAGGCTATTCTAGGGTTTCGTCACCTTTTATTGGGCCAGGCCCATGTAATTTCAAATACATTAGTATAGGCTATTTTTAAGTCCGTTATGTGTGGGGAAACAAGAGATAGGGTTATTTGGGACCCCTCCACCAAGGGCCCGAAATTCTACCCTCTTCCTCCAATATACAGCCCTTAGGGCACCGTTTAGACTTTGGGTTTTGTTTAGATCAAAAGTTGCCATAGCTGCAACCGCGTGCCGTTTGTGTTCACGACCGGAAAAGGGTCCAGAACCCCACCTTGATCAATAAAGCTTTCATCTTATATTGCAATATCCATTGCAATCTCGGTTTCTTACTTGTTCTTCGTTTGCTGGAAATAGACCCCTCGTGGTCGGGTTGATCGTGCTCGGCGTGGTCAATAACCTCTCGGAGTTGGTTTAGCGATTGCTAAGCGGCGGCGTCCTCGCTGCCTTCGTGGTCGGATCGTCAAAGTCGACTTCCACCAAAGGAAATCCACCATTCATCGAAAAGGGGACACCTCTTGCCTCTATCAAGTGGTATCGTTTCCGGGTTGCTCGGTGAGATTTCAGTTTTGTAGTTTAGATCGAGTCTTTCTTCATACCTAATCCCGAAAAAGCCAAAAAAAAGGGTTAGGTCATCATATCGAACCAATCGAGCCTTTGCATAATCTTTTGGTATTTGCGTTGTTGAATTTGCGGTTGCATAAATCGTGTCTAGTTCTGGTCTTAGAGTCTAGTCTTTTAGAGTTTGAGTTACGGTCATAAGTTGTCACCGCCGCGCTCATCATCATCGCCCTGCCATCTACCACCACTTGCTTATCCACCGCTTGAATCCGTATCCATATACCACCACGCTGCCATATACCACCACGTTGCCATATACCACCACCATATATCCACCACCAATCCGAGTTCCTTGCGTATTGATTTGTTTTCGGGATCCATCTAATTTCGATTCGTGTTTCCTTATGCGAGTAGGTTTGATTCAGCAATCTTTTGCCGTCCGTAGAAGAGGTTGGTTTCAAAAAAAAGTCAGAAACCACCCTCGTTTAGGCCCAAAATTTTCCAAAAGCATACGGGACAAAAAATTTCTGGCTATCCTATTTTAGGTGTTTCTAAGCGTATTGAGGCGATCGCCGTTATAGAAAGTTTTTTGACCCGTTTCAGTTTTTGGGTCGGGCAGTCAAAAAAAAAATTTGGTCGAAAAAATTTCGTGCCCATCTGTCGATTTGACACAGGAAGAGTTTTGAGACACTTCGCCATTATAGTGATTTTTCGCAAAGAAAAAAAAAAGCAAAAGCGCAAAAAAGAAAAAAATTCGAGTGTGCTTTTCCTTTGTTTACGTCGCGTCGTGATTTTGTTAGTGTTCTAGGCTCGCGTCTCTAGACGGTCTAGCCTAGGACCAACCTGATACCGTCGTTGGCGTTTATTCAACTTTGCATCTCGATTTGATTATTGCTGACCCTTTTGCTACCGATATTATAAGCCTTCCAGCTCCACATACATCTCGTCGTGCGTTTGATTCTCCTGTGTCGCTATAGCCAAGCTTTGAGAGTTTTGACTCTAGCGGTTGCCGATCACCACCTCTCTGGGTAGAAGCTGGTAAGAATTTGAGATTTGCTTCCGGTTTGTGATCCACCACCACCACCACCACTTCCTAGTAGTCTGTAGGATCATATTCTTGTGTGTTCCTATTGCTGCAAACCATGGCAGGAACACAGGCCGATGAGGCTGATTGGGAGAACGACAAACAAACAGCTACATGATAAGTTTCAGCAAATGATGATTGGACAGGTGCAAGATGTGGCACATTGGCAAGAGCCATGGAGAAGATAGATAGCATTGAAGACGTTTGAAACAAAGCTTGATATAAGTTTGATGAATTGCTCGCCGTTTCCCGGTACATGATTGCACCTTTCTGCACCTTAATTCATGCCAAGAATCGGTATGGGCTGACTCGTGTTCCTATTGAGCAGGGACAAATTACGAATGCTGGCTACTCTGCTGAATTTAGCTTCTTTGGCTCCTTCTTCTTGCTTTGCTGATGCAAGCGAGGATGATTATGGGAAAATTCACGAGGATGAGGTTGATCGACATCGAGAACTACGTTCGACCACAGCACACAACCCTGGAGTGGAGTCACATGCAAATAATAGCAATGTTAGGGCTCCCCCTCAGTGCGAGATCATGACCATCTCCCTAAAGCTGAAATTGAATATTCCACCATTTGAGGAGTAGATATGATGAGGATATATATCTTACTTGGGAGTTAAATGAACAACGTTTACATGTTTACAATATCACGAGGAGAGCGTGTTCTGCTTGCTGTTTGTGCTTTCACTAGCTTTGCATGTGTTTGGTGGTCGAACATTGTAGATTATATCCTGTTCAGCTACTTGGGCTGCTTTGAAAACTGCTATCGTGCTCGTTGGGTTCCACCATATTATCAACGTGAATTACTTCAAAAATTGCAGCGTTTAAGACAAGGAAAAAATTCGTGAAGAATATTATCGGGAATTACAAACTGGCTTGATTAGATGTGGTATTGTTGAGGAGAATGAAGCTATGCTTGCACGTTTTAGGGTGGATTAAATAGAGATTCAGACCATTCTAGACTATAAGGATTATAATAATATCACTTGTTTATTCCATCTTGCTTGTAAAGCTGAGCGTGAAGTCTTGGGATCGGAGGCATTGGCGCGCACTAACTTTTCGCAGTCGACCTTCATCTGGACACCACGTGCATCATCTACTTCCTTTGCACCATCACCTCCTTGGTGCCACCTCCAACCGTGATACAAGAAAGCGAGCACAACCACCACTATCGCCAAGAGCACACCTGCGGGCCTGCAGCTCTTCTTCTTCCATGGCGTCAGCAGGGCACACAAGTGATATTATTTGTAAATGCGTTGTAAGGAAGAGGACATTTTGAGAGAATGCAAATCTCGTGTGTGATGATTATTCTGAGGATGGTGGGTATGAGTCCGCTAGTGACTATGATGAGAGACTTTGGCTCTTATTACACATGAGGAACACGGTGGAGATGATTCGATCATGAGACACAATACATGGCTCTTTGAAGATCTGGGGTATGAATGTTTAGTTGCTCACGTGTTTTGAGTGTGCAGGTTACACAAGTGAGCAAAATCAGGCATAATTTGTTCCATACAAAGGGAGTTGTGAAGGCGTTCTATTAGCGTCATCATAGATGGAGGCTGCAACAACTGCTAGCATGGAGATGGTGGAGCTATCTCTCACCACAAGACCACATCCACATCCTTACTAATCCAATGGTTCAACAACGCGCAAGGTGAAGGTAACACGTCTTGTTAGTGTGCATTTTAGTATCTCTACATATCTGATTATGTTGATTGTGATGTGGTACCTATAAGCATGTTCCTTGTTACTTGGTAGACCATGGCAATTTGATACTTTCATGAGATTAATGAGCGAAGTTTTCGTGCTTTCATTGGGCGATTTGTGGTAGTCTATTTTGATGATATCTGATTTATAGCAAATCTTTGGAAGAACATTTGGAACATTCGTGCTGTTTTTAATGCTCTCGTGATGCTGCGTTTGTTTGGTAACCTTGGGAAGTACCTTTTGCACCGACGAGTATCTTTTCTTGGCTATGTTGTTACTCCACGGGAATTGAAGTTGATAAAGCCAAGATTGAAGCTATTGAGAGTTGGCGCTTGACCAAAGCGGTCACACAAGTGAGTTTCCTTGGCCTATTTGGTTTCTATAGGCGTTTTGTGAAATTTCAGCACCATTGCTGCACCTCTCATGAGCACAAAGAAGGATGTGCCTTTTGTTTGGGGTACCGCGCAGGAAGAAGCCTTCATGGTATTGAAAGCTAAGTTGACATGTCCTACTCCACTTCCACGATTTTAATAAGTTTTGAGCTTGAATGTGATGCTAGTGGAATTGGATTAGGAGGTGTGTTATTACAAGATGGCAAACTGTTGCATACTTTACGAAAAATTGAGTGGGCCAATCGAACTATTCTACTTATGATAAAAAATTATATGCTCTTGTTGGACTTTAGAGACATGCAACATTATTTATGGCCCAAGAATTTGTTATACATTACGATCATGAATCTTTGAAACATATTAAATGTCAAGCTAAACTGAATCGTAGACATGCTAAATGGGTTGAATTCATTGAGACTTTCCCTTACGTCATTAAACACAAGAAGGGTTGATGAGGACATCAATACCATTGTTACACCCACCCCTGCTTGCTATACATCTTGGACCAATTACTAGAGCTCATGCACGCCAACTAAATTACAGTACTTTCGTTTCTTGGTAATGATTCTAATGTTCATGAGAATATGATGCTGCCTAAATTGGATACATTTGTTTTGCTTACAAATGAAGGGCCTAGCTTGGAGAGGATGAACATTGGAGCAAGAAGCATGGAGATGATGGCATGCGCAAGGGACAGAATGGAGTTGCAAGTGATGATTTCAGGACTTTGAAGCCACCATAATGAGTGCATGAAGCCTTGGAAGAAATATACAGATGCCACTTCATAAATTTCGTCCGGAGGCTATTCTAGGTCTCGCGTCACCTTATTATTGGGCCAGGCCCATGTAATTTCGAAATACATTAGTATAGGCTATTTTAGAGTCCGTGTGTGGAAACAAGAGATAGGGTTAGTTTGGACCCCTCCACAAGGGCACGAATTTACCCTCTTCCTCCATATATACCCTTAGGGCACCGTTTAGACTTTGGGTTTTGTTTAGATCAAAAGTTAGCCATATTGCAACCAGCGTGCCGTTTGTGTTCAACGCGACCGGACAAAGCGTCACAGAACCCCACCTTGATCAATAAAGCTTTCATCTTATATTCGCAATATCCAGTTGCAATCTCGATTTCTTACTTGTTCTTCGTTTGCTCGCGAGAAATAGACCTCGTGGTAGGTGATGTGATGCTCGGCGTGGTCAATAACCTCTCGGAGTTGGTTTAGCGATTGCTAAAGTAGCGGCGTCCTCGCCGCTCGTGAGTCGGATCGTCAAGTCGACTTCCACCAAAGAAATCCACCATCTCATCGAAGGCAGGACACCTCTGCCTCTATCAAGTGGTATCGATTTCCGAGGTTGCTCGGTGAGATTTTGGATTTACCGTAGTTTAGATCGAGTCATTCTTCATACCTAGGTCCACGGCCAAAAATTAGGGTTAGGTCATCATATCGAACCAATCGAGCCTTTGCATAATCTTTTTGATGTTTTGCGTTGTTGAATTTGCGGTTGCATCGTCGTGTCTAGTTGCTGGTCTTAGAGTCTAGTCTTTTAGAGTTTGAGTTACGGTCATAAGTTGTCCGCGTAGCGCGCTGTCATCATCGCCCTGCCATCTACCACCACTTGCTTATCCATACGCCGAATCCGTATCCATATACCACCACCGCTGCCATATACCACCATTGCCGCCACCACCACCATATATCCACCACAATCAAGGTTCCTTGCGTATTGATTTGTTTGGGATCCATCTAATTTCGATTAGTGTTTCCTTGTATGCAGTAGTTTGATTCCGGCAATCTTTTGCCGTCCGTAGAAGAGTTGGTTTCAAAAAAAAAGTCCGGAAACCACCCTCCGTTTAGGCCAAAATTTTCCAAAAGCATGCGGGACAAAAAATTTCTGGCTATCCTATTTTAGGTGTTTCGCGTTGAAGACGGTCGCCGTTATAGAAATTTTTTTGACCCGTTTCCGTTTTTGGGTCGGGCGGTCAAAAAAAAATTTGAGTCGAAAAATTTCGTGCCCATCTGTCGATTTGACCTGGGAAGAGTTTTGAGACACTCGCCATTATAGTGATTTTTGCGAAAAAAAAGCAGCGCAAAAAAGCGAAAAAAAATTGAGTGTGCTTTTCCTTGTTTCGTGCGGTCGTGATTTTGTTAGTGTTCTAGGCTCGCGTCTCGGTCTAGCCTAGGACCAGCAAATCACCGTCGTTGGCGTTTATTCAACTTTGCATCTCTGATTTGATTATTCTTGACCCTTTGCTCTGATATTATAAGCCTTCCAGCTCCACATACATAAATGCGTGTTTGATTCTCCCAGTAATCGCTATAGCCAAGCTTTGAGAGTTTTGACTTCTAGCGGTTGCGATCACCTATTCTTTGTGGTAGGCTGGTAGAATTTGAGATTTGCTTCACGGTTGTATTGTCCACCACACCACCACCACCACTTCCTAGTAGTCTGTAGGATCATATTCTTGTGTGTTCCTATTGCTTTTAAACCATGGCGAATCACAGGCCGATGAGGCTGATTGGGAGAACGACAAACAAGCGGCTACATGATAAGTTTGACCAAATGATGATTGGCGGTGCAAGATGTGGTAAACAGATTTGGCGAGGCCATGGAAGATAGATGGCATTGAGAAGGCGTTTGAAACAAAACTTTAGTTTGATGAATTGCTCATGCGTTTTCCACAACCACACCGGCTGCACCTATCGCACCTCTTAGCAACAACATGCCCCCTTCGAATCGGTATGGGCCAGGCTCGGCGTGTTCCTATTGAGCCGGACAAAATAATTCTGCTGCCACTACTTTGTTGGTGCTTCTTTGGCTCCACTGCTCTGCTGCTCTGGTTGCAGAGGAGGATGATTATGTGGAAGATTACGAGGATGAGGTTGATCAACATCGAACTCGTGCAACCAGACACCACAACCACAGGCGTCCACATGCAAATAATGGCATTGGGCTCCCCCTCGGTGCGAGATCATGACCATCTCCTAAACTGAAATTGAATATTCCACCATTTGAGGGTAGATATGTTCACGATATATATCTTACTTGGGAGTTAGAGCTGAACAACGATTTACATGTTTACAATATCACGAGGAGGCGTGTTCCTCTGCTGTTTGTGCTTTCACTAGCTTTGCATGTGTTTGGTGGTGCGAACATTGTAGATTATATCTGTTCCATTACTTGGGCTGCTTTGAAAACTGCTATGCGTACTCGTTGGGTTCCACCATATTATCAGCGTGAATTACTTCAAAAATTGCAGCGTTTAAGACAAGGAAAAAATTCGTAGAAGAATATTATCGGGAATTACAAACTGGCTTGATTAGATGTGGTATTGTTGAGGAGAATGAAGCTATGCTTGCACGTTTTGGGTGGATTAAATAGAGATTGAGACCATTCTAGACTATAAGGATTATAATAATATCACTTGTTTATTCCATCTTGCTTGTAAAGCTGAGCGTGAAGTCTTGAGGATCAGCGAGCATTGGCGCACTAACTTTTCTGCAGTCGACCTTCATCATGGACACCACGTGCATCATCTACTTCCTGCACCATCACCTCCTTGGTGCCACCTCCAACCGTGATACAAAGCGAGCACAACCACCACTATCGCCAAGAGCACTGCCGGGCACCTGAGCTCTTCTTCTTCCATGGCGTCAGCAGGGCACAAGTGATATTATTTGTAAATGCGTGTAAGGGAAGAGGACATTTTCTTGAGAGAATGCAAATCTCAGTGTGTGATGATTATTCTTGAGGATGGTGGGTATGAGTCCGCTAGTGACTATGATGAGGAGACTTTGGCTCTTATTACACATGAGAACACGGTGGAGATGATTACGATCATGAGACACAATACATAGCTCTTTGAAGATCTTGGCAGGTATGAATGTTTAGTTGCTCAGCGTGTTTTGAGTGTCACGAGTTACACAATGAGCAAAATCGAGGCATAATTTGTTCCATACAAAGGAGTTGTGAAGGAGCGTTCTAGCGTCATCATAGATGGAGGGAGCTGCAACAACTTGGCTAGCATGGAGATGGTGGAAGCTATCTCTCACCACAAGACCATCCACATCCTTACCATCCAATGGTTCAACAACAGCGGCAAGGTGAAGGTAACACGTCTTGTTACGTGTGCATTTTAGTATCTCTACATATCTGATTATGTTGATTGTGATGTGGTACCTATGCAAGCATGTTCCTTGTTACTTGGTAGACCATGGCAATTTGATAAAATTCATACACCATGGTAGAAAAAATCAGTATACTCTTGTTCATAAGGATAAAAATATTACTTTGCTTCCTATGACTCTGAGTCCATTTGAAAGATGATATTAATAGAGCTAATAAAGCAAAGCAGGAGAAAATAAGAGTGAAAAATCAGTTGTGGCAAAAGAATTTGAGCAACACATGAAGCCTAATAATAAACCATCTCTTTTATTTATACGAAATTAAATTGAAAAGTGCATGTTTACTTGCAAATCTGATATTGATGAGCTAGATTTTAGCAAATCTATTTTATGCTTTTTGTGTGCAAAAGGCATTATTTTCATTAGAGGCGTGCCTTCCTCTTTGCCCTACTTCACTAACATTTTGCGGGGAGTTATTGGCGTCTTTCACAAGGCGTGCCAAGGATACCACCTATTGAGGATTGAGCATCAAATTGACTTAATTCGGTGCATCATTACTAACCGTGCACCATCTGTACCAATCCGGAGGAGGCGAAGGAGATTATCGTCAATCACAGGAGCTGCTCGACAAAGGTTATATCTGGAATCCTTAGTCCTTGTCTTTGTTCCTATTATTCTAGTGCGAAAAGGATGGTGCGTCACGTATGTGTGTTGATTGTAGAGGCATCAATAATATTACTATTAGTTATCGTCACCCTATTCCTAGGCTAGATGATATGCTTGATGAATTAGTGGCTCTACAATATTCTCCAAAGTTGATTTGCGTAGTGGATACCATCAAATTCGTATGAAATTGGGAGATGAATGGAAAACAGCATTTAAAACTAAGTTTGGATTATATGAGTGGTTAGTCATGCCTTTTGGGTTAACTAATGCACCTAGTACTTTCATGAGATTAATGAGCGAAGTTTCGTGCTTTCATTGGGCGATTTGTGGTAGTCTATTTTGATGATATACTGATTTATAGCAAATCTTTGGAAGAACATTTGGAACATTCGTGCTTTTTTAATGCTCTCGTGATGCACGTTTGTTTGGTAACCTTAGGAAGTGCACCTTTTGCACCGACGAGTATCTTTTCTTGGCTATGTTGTTACTCCACGAAATTGAAGTTGATAAAGCCAAGATTGAAGCTATTGAGTTGGCAGCAGCCCAAGCAGTCACAGTGAGGAGTTTCTTGGCCGCCTTGCTGGTTTCTATAGGCGTTTGTGAGAGATTTCAGCACCATTGCTGCACCTCTCAACGAGCTTACAAAGAAGGATGTGCCTTTTGTTTGGGGTACCGCTACGGGAAGAAGCCTTCACGGTATTGAAAGCTAAGTTGACACATGCTCCTACTCCAACTTCACGATTTTAATAAGACTTTTGAGCTTGAATGTGATGCTAGTGGAATTGGATTAGGAGGTGTGTTATTACAAGATAGCAAACTTGTTGCATACTTACGAAAAATTGAGTGGGCCTAGTCTGAATTACTCTACTTATGATAAAATTATATGCTCTTGTTAGGACTTTAGAAACATGGCAACATTATTTATGGCCCAAAGAATTTGTTATACATTCGATCATGAATCTTTGAAACATATTAAAAGTCAAGCTAAACTGAATCGTGACATGCTAAATGGGTTGAATTCATTGAGACTTTCCCTTATGTCATTAAACACAAGAAGGTAAAGAAAATGTTATTCGATGCATTGTCTAAATACTATACTATGCTTTCACAACTTGACTTCAAAATATTTGGTTTGGAGACCATCAAAGATCAATATGTGCATGATGCTGATTTTAAAGATGTATTGCAGAATTTTAAGAAGGAAGAACATGGAACAAGTTTGTGGTTAATGATGGATTTGTGTTCGTGCTAACAAGCTATGCATTCCAGCTAGCTCCGTTCGTCTTTTGTTGTTGCGGGGCGCATGGAGGACTAATGGGACACTTTGGCGTGAAGAGGCGGAGGGCGTACTTGCTACACATTTCTTTTGGCCAAAGATGAGGCGGGATGTTGGCGTTTTGTTGCTTGCATTGCACTACATGTCAAAAAGCTAAGTCACGACTCAATCCTCATGGTTTATATGCCTTTGCACTGCCTACCTAGTGTTCCTTGGGAGGATATATCGATGGACTTTGTTTTAGGTTTACCTAGAACAAAGAAGGAGAGATAGCATATTTGTTGTCGTGGATAGATTCTCGAAAATGGCACACTTTATACCATGTCATAAAAGCGATGATCTTTGTCAATGTTGCTGATTTGTTCTTCGTGAAATTATTAAGCTTGCATGGTGTGCCAAATACTATTGTTTCAGATCGTGATACTAAATTTCTTAGCCACTTTTGGAGATGTTTATGGGCTAAGTTGGGGACTAAACTGCTTTTAGTACTACTTGTCACCCCAAACTGATGGACAACTGAAGTAGTCAATAGAACATTGTCTACTATGCTTGGGCTGTTCTAAATAAAAATAAGAAAATGTGGGAGGAATGCTTGCCTCATATTGAATTTGCTTATAATCGTTCATTGCATTCTACTACTAAGATGTGCCCTTTGAAGTTGTGTATGGTTTCCTACCTCGTGCACCTATTGATTTGTTGCCTCTTCCATCTTGGAGAAGGTTAATTTTGATGCTAAAAGCGTGCTGAATTGATTTTAAAAATGCATGAGTTAACTAAGGAAAACATTGGCGTATGAATGCTAAATATAAACTTCTTTGGAGATAAGGGTAGAAAACATGTTGTGTTTGCACGGAGATCTTGTTTGGTTACATTTGCGTGAGATAGATTTCTGATTTGCATAAATCAAAGCTAATACCACTTCTTTGGTCCCTTTAAGGTGTTGGAGAAAGTAGATAATGCATATAAACTTGAGCTGCTGCAGATTTTGGAGTTAGTCCACTTTTAACATTGCGATTTGAAGCCATATTTGGGTGAGGAAGATGAACTTCCGTCGAGGGCGACTTCATTTCAAGAAGGGAGGATGATGAGGACATCAATACCATTGTTACACCCACCCTGTTTGCTACATCTGGACCAATTACTAGAGCTATGCCAACTAAATTACAGTACTTTCGTTTCTTGGTAATGATTCTAATGTTCATGAGAATATGATCTTGCCTAAATTGGATACATTTGTTTTGCTTACAAATGAAGGGCCTAGCTTGGAAGGATGAACATTGGAGCAAGAACAAGCATGGAGATGATGGCATGCATGAAGGACAAGAATGGAGTTACAAGTGATGATTTCGGACTTTGAAGTCACCATAATGAGTGCATGAAGCCTTGGACAAAATATACAAGATGCCACTTCATAAATTTCGTCCGGAGGCTATTCTAGGTGCTTCGTCACCTTATTATTAGGAGCCCTGTAATTTCAAATACATTAGTATAGGCTATTTTAGAGTCCGTATGTGTGGGGAAACAAGAGATAGGGTTAGTTTGGGACCCCTCACCAAGGGCACAGAAATTCTCCCCTCTTCCTCCATATATACACCCTTAGGGCACCGTTTAGACTTTGGGTTTTGTTTAGATCAAAAGTTATTCGCCATAGCAACCGCGTGCCGTTTGTGTTCAGACCGGACAAAGCGTCTGAGACCTTGATCAATAAAGCTTTCATCTTATATTAGCAATATCCAGTTTCAATCTCGGTTTCTTGCTTGTTCTTCGTTTTCGCGAAATAGACCCTCGTGGTCGAGTTGATCGATGCTCGGCGTGGTCAATAACCTCTCGGAGTTGGTTTAGCGATTGCTAGTAGCGTCCTCGCCTTGCTAAATGGTCGGATCGTCAAAGTCGACTTCCACCGCGAAATCCACCATCTCATGAAGGCAGGACACCTCTTGCCTCTATCAGGTAAAGAAAATGTTATTCTGATGCATTGTCGTCGTTATACTATGCTTTCACAATTTGACTTTAAAATATTGGTTTGGAGACCATCAAATCAATATGTGCATGATGCGATTTTAGTGATGTATTGCGAATTGTAAAGAAGGTAGAACATGGAACAAGTTAAATGCGTTAATGATGGATTGTGTTTACGTTCTAACAAGCTATGCATTCAAATAGCTCGTTAAATCTTTTGTTGTTGTTAGGAGGCGCATGGAGGAGGACTAATGGGAACTTTGGCTTGAAGAGAGCGGAGGATATACTTGCTACACATTTCTTTTGGCCAAAGATGAGGCCATGATGATATTGAGCGTTTTGTTGCTCCACTACATGTCAAAAAGCTAAGTCACGACTCAATCCTCATGGTTTATATATGCCTTGCCACCTAGTGTTCCTTGGGAGGATATATCTGGGACTTTGTTTTGAGTTTACCTCGAACAAGAAAGGGAGGATAGCATATTGTTGTAAATGGATAGATTCTCAAAAATGGCACACTTTATACCATGTCATAAAAGCGATGATGATGATGTTAATGTTCTTGATTGTTCTTCCATTGAAATTATTAAGCTTTCATGGTGTAAATACTATTGTTTTCAGATCGTGATACTAAATTTCTTAGCCTTTTGGAGATGTTTGGGCTAAGTTGGGGACTAAGCCCTTTTTAGTACTACTTGTCACTAGTGATGGACAAACTGAAGTAGTCAATAGAACATTGTCTACTATGCTTGGGCTGTTCTAAATAAAAATAAGAAAATGTGGGAGAATGCTTGCCTCATATTGAATTTGCTTATAATCGTTCATTGCATTCTACTACTAAGATGTGCCCTTTTGAAGTTGTGTATGGTTTCCTACCTCGTGCACCTATTGATTTGTTGCCTCTTCCATCTTGGAGAAGGTTAATTTTGATGCTAAAGAGCGTGCTGAATTGATTTTAAAAATGCATGAGTTAACTAAGGAAAACATTGAGCGTATGAATGCTAAATATAAACTTCTTTGGAGATAAGGGTAGAAAACATGTTGTGTTTGCACGGAGATCTTGTTTGGTAACATTTGCGTAAGGATAGATTTCTGATTTGCAAATCAAAGCTAATACCACGTCTGCTGGTCCCTTTAAGGTGTTGGAGAAAGTAAATGATAATGCATATAAACTTGAGCTGCTGCAGATTTTGGGGTTAGTCCACTTTTAACATTGCAGATTTGAAGCCATATTTGGGTGAGGAAGATGAACTTCCGTCGAGGGCGACTTCATTTCAAGAAGGGAGGATGATGAGGACATCAATACCATTGTTACACCCACAGCCCTCTGCTATACATCTTGGACCAATTACTAGAGCTGCATGCGCCAACTAAATTACCAGGTACTTGTTTCTTGGTAATGATTCTAATATTCATGAGAATATGATCTGCCTAAATTGGATACATTTGTTTTGCTTACAAATGAAGGGCCTAGCTTGGAGAAGGATGAACATTGGAGCAAGAACAAGCATGGAGATGATGGCATGCATAAGAGGACAAGAATGGAGTTACAAGTGATGATTTAGGACTTTGAAGTCACCATAATGAGTGCATGAAGCCTTGGACAAAATATACAAGATGCCACTTCATAAATTTCGTCCAGAGGCTATTCTAGGTGCTCGTCACCTTATTATTGGGCCAGGCCATGTAATTTCGAAATACATTAGTATAGGCTATTTTTAGAGTCCGTATGTGTGGGGAAACAAGAGATAGGGTTAGTTTGGACCCCTCCACCAAGGCCACGAAATTCTCCCCTCTTCCTCCATATATACAGCCCTTAGGGCACCGTTTAGACTTTGGGTTTTGTTTAGATCAAAAGTTAGCCATAGCTGCAACCGCGTGCCGTTTGTGTTCACGACCGGACAAAGCGTCCACGAACCCCACCTTGATCAATAAAGCTTTCATCTTATATTGCAATATCGATTTCAATCTCGGTTTCTTGCTTGTTCTTCGTTTGCTCGCGAAATAGACCCTCGTGGTCGAGTTGATCGTGCTCGCGTGGTCAATAACCTCTCGGAGTTGGTTTAGCGATTGCTAAAGCGCGGCGTCCTCGCTTGCGTAGTCGGATCGTCAAAATCGACTTCCACCAGCGAAATCCACCATCTCATCGAAAGGCGGGACACCTCGCCTCTATCAAGGGTAAAGAAAATGTTATTCTGATGCATTGTCTCAAATCGTTATACTATGCTTTCACAATTTGACTTTAAAATATTTGGTTTGGAGACCATCAAAGATCAATATGTGCATGATGCTGATTTTAGTGATGTATTGCAGAATTGTAAAGAAGGTAGAACATGGAACAAGTTAAATGCGTTAATGATGGTTGTGTTTCGTTCTAACAAGCTATGCATTCCAGCTAGCTCGTTAGTCTTTTTGTTGTTGCAGGCGCATGGAGGAGGACTAATGGGACACTTTGGCTTGAAGAAGGCGGAGGATATACTTGCTACACATTTCTTTTGGCCAAAGATGAGGCAGGGATGTTGAGCGTTTTGTTGCTCACGCACTACATGTCAAAAAGCTAAGTCCGACTCAATCCTCATGGTTTATATATGCCTTTCCTGTACCTAGTGTTCCTTGGGAGGATATATCTATGGACTTTGTTTAGGTTTACCTCGAACAAAGAAGGGAGGATAGCATATTTGTTGTCGTGGATAGATTCTCAAAAATGGCACACTTTATACCATGTCATAAAGCGATGATGATGTTAATGTTTGCTGATTTGTTCTTTATGAAATTATTAAGCTTTCATGGTGTGCCAAATACTATTGTTTCAGATCGTGATACTAAATTTCTTAGCCACTTTTGGAGATGTTTATGGGCTAAGTTGGGGACTAAGCCTTTTTAGTACTACTTGTCACCCCAAGCGATGGACAAACTGAAGTAGTCAATAGAACATTGTCTACTATGCTTAGGGCTGTTTTGAAGAATAATAGGAAGCTGTGGGAAGAATGCTTGCCTCATATTGAATTTGCTTATAATGTTCATTGCAGTCCGAACAAGAGCATATAATTCTTTATCATAAGTAGAATAATTCAGACTAGGCCCACTCAATTTTTCAGAAAAGTATGCAACAGGTTTGCCATCTTGTAATAACACACCTCCTAATCCAATTCCACTAGCATCACATTCAAGCTCAAAAGTCTTATTAAAATCAGGAAGTTGGAGTAACGGAGCATGTGTCAACTTATCTTTCAATACCGTGAAGGGTTCTTCATGTGCGGTACCCCAAACAAAAGGCACATCCTTCTTTGTAAGCTCATTGAGAGGTGCAACAATGGTGCTGAAATCTCTCACAAAACTCCTATAGAATCCAGCGAGGCCAAGAAAACTCCTCACTTGTGTGACCGTTTTGGGCTGCGGCCAACTCTCAATAGCTTCAATCTTGGCTTTATCAACTTCAATTCCCTGTGGAGTAACAACATAACCAAGAAAAGACACTCGGTCGGTGCAAAAGGTGCACTTCCCAAGGTTACCAAACAAACGTGCATCACGTAGAGCAATAAAAACAGCACGTAAATGTTCCAAATGTTCCTCCAAAGATCTGCTATAAATCAATATGTCATCAAAGTAAACTACCACAAATCGTCCTATGAAAGCATGTAAAACTTCGTTCATTAATCTCATGAAAGTACTAGGTGCATTAGTTAACCCAAAAGGCATGACTAACCACTCATATAATCCAAACTTAGTTTTAAATGCTGTTTTCCATTCATCCCCCAATTTCATACGAATTTGATGGTATCCACTACGCAAATCAACTTTGGAGAATATTATAGAGCCACTCAATTCGTCAAGCATATCATCTAGCCTAGTAATAGGATGACGATAACGAATAGTAATATTATTAATGCCTCTACAATCAACACACATACGTGATGTACCATCCTTTTTTGGCACTAGAATAATAGGAACAACACAAGGACTAAGGGATTCGCGTATATAACCTTTGTCGAGCAGCTCTTGTTGATGTAGGGTGGAACCCTAATTCGTCGATCTTTCACGTTTGGAGGGGATCCTACGGAGGAAACACGAAGAACACGCAGAAGCACAAGGGGAAACACGGGGAAAACGAGAGAGAATCACTCGACCAACAAGGAATCAATCACACAAGTGCTAGATCAACATACACACATGAGATCCACAAGATACATAGTCAACTAGGGTAAGGATACAAAGGAACCGTTCATCTCCAAGAGGAGGCCTTGATGTTCTTCCCGAGATAGGGGTCTTGAATCCATTGAGGATCTTCTCGAGGAGGTCTGATCTCGAGGAGAAGTAACCGAGTGGATGAGCAAAGGCTCTCACACAAATATGAGCTAATCAATGCTAAGTCTCAAAGTGAGGAGATGGGGTCCTATATATAGAGTTGGGGCGAAGGGTACATGGGCTCAGCCCAACTGCTGTGTATGCGTGGCGGATGATCCGGACGAGGGTCCGGACGATCCGGGTGGAGGCCCGGATGAACCGGAGGGTCGGCTGGTGGTCGCATAGGGCCGGATGTCCGGCTGGAGGTCCAGATGTCCGGGCCGAGTCCGGAAGATCCGGGACGGGGTCCGGATGATCCGGCTTCAGCGTGGAGCTTCTGTTGGCGCCGGTCGATTTAGCTGGATCGTCCGGACCGGGGTCCGGATCGTCCGGGCTCAGTCCGGATCGTGCGGGCCGCCGTCCGGATCGTCCGGCCACCCTGGTCCTTGGTGCTTTTTCCTCTCCGTCTTCTCGCATGTCTTCCGCTTCCGGTTCTCCTTGCCTCCTTGCTCCTTCATGGTTGACTCCTTGGTACCTGAGTATGCATAGCGTTTCCGTTTGAGGTAGTAACCATGTCTCATGTGAATCGAAGGAATTGTGAGAGGGTGATGTCACCTCGGTTTCAAGAGCTCTTGCGTGCTCGAGTCATCGGTCCTTGTGGTGTTGGAGGTGTTGATGTAGAGTCCATGGGGATGATGGAAGGATGCTCGCATCATATCCCTCCTTGAAAGGATCCGACCTCGGATCTAGATCTTCATCACCATGGAAAGGCGAGAGGTCTTTGACGTTGAAGGTGTCGCTCACGTTGTACTTGTTGCTTGGTAGGTCGAGCTTGTAGGCGTTGTTGTTGTAGCGTGCTAACACCTTGAAGGGTCCATCGGCTCGAGGTAGAAGTTTGGACTTGCGTTCGTTGGGGAAACGTTCCTTGCGAAGGTGTAGCCACACGAGATCGCCTATGTTGAAGATCATGGGTTGCTTGTTGATGTTGAGCTTGGTCGCTAGTCGTTGTACTTGGTGCTCGATGGTGTTTCTTGTATCTTCATGCATCTTCTTGATGTAGCTTGCACGGGCACTTGCGTCGAGGTTGGTGCGCTCTTGTAGAGGTAGAGTCCAATGGGGACAATGGGTTGAAGCCGTGAAGCGATCTCGAAGGGGACTTGCGGTCGTCGAATGTCTTCTTGCGGTTGTAGGCGTACTTTCGGCTATGGGTGAACCGCCTCCACTCCTTGATGTTCTTTTTGATCAACACGCGAAGTAGAGTGGAGAGCGTCCGGTTCGTCACCTCCGTTTGGCCGTCGGTTTGAGGATGGTATGCGGATGAGAACAAGAGCTTGATTCCGAGCTTGGCTGATGTAGGGTCTTGATGATATCCCGCGGGATCTTCTCCTAGATGGAGGTCTTGGCCTCCAATGGAGTAGTGGTCTCTCTCTCTCAAGAGTAGAGATAGGTAGGAGCAAAGCTCACCTAAGAATGAGCTATCACTTTGCTAACCCTAAAAATGGGGAGGAGGAGGTCTATTTATAGTCTAGTGGGCGAAGGGGTAAGTGAGGGGGCGAATGGGTACATGGGCCTCGGCCCGAAACGTTGCACGCAGGCAAGGCCGGATGATCCGAAAGGGGGTCCGGATGATCCGGGAGGTGGCCCGGATGATCCGGCTTCAGGAGGACCCTTCGGGTATCCTCAACGCGGTTATCCGGATGATCCGGAGGGGGACCCGGATGATCCGGCTGGGTCCGGATGATCCGGACGGCGGTCCGGATGTCCGGGCTATCTTCAGCCGCTGCTCCGTCTTCTTCTCCTTTCTTTCGTCTTCTCTTCCATGCTTCCCTCGCGGATGGTGTAGACGTACACTTGCGCTCGCACTCCTCCTCGACATCCGTGATGTTCCGACAATACCTATGCATGCACAAGGGAAAAGTGTCAAGTAGTATACCATCCTCGAGAGTGTCAAGTGAGCATGTGTAAAGGAGATGATTCACCTTTGTGTATGTGAAGTAGATGTCGCACGTGTCACTTGCCAAATGGACTCTTGACATGGTGATGTCCGAAGGATGCTCCGCATCATCCCCTCCCCCTTGGGAAAGATCCGACCTCGGATCGAAAACCAAATCACCATGGGAAAGAGATGGCTTCGCCGTGAGGAAGTGGACGTTCACCAAGTACTCGTCATCTTCAAGCTCGCAATGGGCACTCTCCAATGTTGCACCGTCTTGGGATTCCTTCAAAATGATCAAGGACAACAAACACTTGGAAAAACAAATGTGGTTAGCGGTAGTGCAAAACCAAGCATTCAAGAGGTGACTCACCAAACAAGTGTTGTCATCAAGCATAGCATATTGTTTGACAAAGGATTGTGACATGGCATGTAAGTACATAAATTGAGCACAAGGAAAGATATCATGGGGACAAGCATGTAAATGTGAGGTAGAGATGCAAATATGTGCGACAAGAGCATAAGCATCCACCTCAAGTTCATAGCAAACATGGGCAAAGCGCTCAATGAAAGGTCTATGGTAGGCATAGGAATCATTCACAACACCAAATAAGATAAGATGTCTAAACACATGGGTCAAGTGCAAGACAATCGAAACATAATGTGCATAGGGTGTAGTGAATATAGTGTGGCACTCAACACAATAGAAAGAGCAATTGTTCATCATGTGTGAGGCATGAGCATATATGTCATCAACCCAAGAAAGCAAGTAGTGGAACATGGGTGATGCAACATAGTGAGCATTCATAGCTATCAAATCAAGCAAGCTAGTAATGCGAAGATGCAACATACTAGGAGGAATCATGGCAAACATGTCATTGGTGCAAATAGTGGGCATGAATAATTCACAAGTCATAGCACAAGCATGAAAGCAAGATATGAGTACAATATCATGAATGTATTGGCGAGAGGCCATATGTGAATAGCAATGGGTCATCATGACTCTCCCAACACAACAAGCATCAATAGAATGGGGCACATGATAAACATGGCAAAAGCAACAAGGATCTCCACCAAGCATGCAAATACACATAGGAATATCATAATGGATAATCATGGGTAGATGCAAACAAGGGTCACAATTGCATGGCAAAGGCATAGAAGCAAGCATAGCATGCAAAGTGAACACGGTAAAATGAGCATAAAGTGAGAAGTGGAAAATGGCCCATAGCCGTGTGAGAGCCAAGTAGAGGAGTTGCGCGTAGTCCTTGCGCGAAGGGGACGTTGTTAAGGATAGTCCATTGGATACCAAAGCATCGTTGCTCTCAAGAGCTCGTTTTGTCAACTCGTGGGATTGCGAGGTTGACAAGTATTCATGGGTACCTACACAAAAGAGACACAATCCAAAGAAATTGTGCGCGTGGTAAATGTACACATCATCCATCATGATGTGTATGTGCACGTGTGAGTTAGCACAAGATAAGCATCGCTCAAAGAAATTTGATGCATGGTATAAGAACATGTCATCCATCATGAAAGAATAGTTATTATGTATGACACGATGGGGACACAAATTGAGCAAACAAGTATATGGCACATCAAAAGCATGTTTATTCATGGGGAGCATATGGTGCACACAAGTATTGGGATCATGCAATGGATGGGATGGATCAAAATCTCCTAAGATGCATGAGGAAACTATGGGGGTCTCCTCATGAGCAATATCGGAAACATCATATGGAGAAAATGGACAACATCCAAAACAATGCATATCCGAAGCTAGGTGGTCATGGCATGGCATATGAGATAAATGATGCAAAGGGAGCATATCAATATCATCACAAGAAAAACAAATGCCAATAACCATGGGCTTGTCATCTATGCCATATGTGCAAATTGGGTTTATTTTAATGGCATATGCATAGTCACTATGAAGAGATTGCAAATAAGACATATGGTTGATCTCATGCATAGTATATGACAAGTCAAGCGGATTATCAAACATGATGTGACCTAAAGAATTGTCACAAGAAATCCTATGTAACATGGCATCACAACTAATAGACTCCACAATAGAATCATCATACTCATCATAAATGGGCAAATCATCGCATGGGGAAATCATACTAGCATGAAGCATGGCAATAGGTGGATCAACATCATGCAAGCAATCAATGTCAAGAATGTCCACTAGTGGGACTAGAGCATCACCTTCACCTATGTAACCTTTGTCATTCCACTCAAGTGGTGTAGGTGAGGTGGGAAAGACCAAATGGTGGTCATCATCATCATCTTGATGGAACCATGTGGGGGGTGCATCATATTCCACCATGGCCATCGTCTTGTCCAAAGGGAGGGCAAGTAAATCGAGCATCGGCGCATCATCATAAATGGGACCTAGCACCAAACGAGAAGACACAATAGAGGTAGAGGTCAAGTTGTTAGAAATGCAAATGGCCTCACGAGACCTATCAACTATCTCACTCTCTCTATGTGGTGGTTCACTCACTCCCTCAAAATAGGTGCACTCAAACTCACGTATGGTGGAGTCACTCATCTCACTCAAGTGGTGGGGGTTGTGGCTCTCCTCACATCGGAATTGTGGCAACTCATCATATATGGGGCTAGTGGTGAAGTCACTCTCACTCTCAATATGGTCGCACAAGTCACTCAAGTCATCATACGTCGCCGTGGTCGAAGGGAAGATCCCATGCGCAACCATCTGATGAGGACATCAATACCATTGTTACACCCACAGCCCCTACTGCTATACATACTGGACCAATTACTAGAGCTCGCGCACGCCAACTAAATTACCAGGTACTTTCGTTTCTTGGTAATGATTCTAATGTTCATGAGAATATGACGCTACCTAAATTGGATACATTTGTTTTGCTTACAAATGAAGGGCCTAGCTTGGAGAAGGATGAACATTGGAGCAAGAACCAGCATGGAGATGATGGCATGCGCAAGGGGGACAAGAATGGAGTTACAAGTGATGATTTCAGGACTTTGAAGCCAACATAATGAGTGCACGAAGCCTTGGACGAAATATACAAGATGCCACTCCATAAATTTCGTCCAGAGGCTATTCTAGGTGCTGCGTCACCTTATTATTGGGCCAGGCCCATGTAATTTCGAAATCCGTATGTGTGGGGAAACAAGAGATAGGGTTAGTTTCGGACCCCTCCACCAAGGGCCACGAAATTCACCCCCTCTTCCTCCATATATACAGCCCTTAGGGCACCGTTTAGACTTGGGTTTTGTTTAGATCAAAAGTTCGCCATAGCTGCAACCGCGTGCCGTTTGTGTTCAGCGACCGGACAAAGCGTCCACAGAACCCCACCTTGATCAATAAAGCTTTCATCTTATATTCGCAATATCCAGATTGCAATCTCAGTTTCTTGCTTGTTCTTCGTTTGCTCGCGGAAATAGACCCTCGTGGTCGGGTTGATCGTGCTCGGCGTGGTCAATAACCTCTCGGAGTTGGTTTAGCGATTGCTAAGCGCGGCGTCCTCGCCGCTCTTAGTCGGATCGTCAAAGTCGACTTCCCCAAAGCGAAATCCACCATCTCATCGAAAGGCGGGACACCTTTGCCTCTATCAAGTGGTATCAGATTTCCGGGTTGCTCGGTGAGATTTTACTGTTTTTCGTAGTTTAGATCGAGTCTGTTCTTCATACCTACAGTCCACGAAAAAGCCAAAAAAATTAGGGTTAGGTCATCATATCCGAACCAATCGAGCCTTTGCATAATCTTTTACGTATTTGCGTTGTTGAATTTGCGGTTGCATCGTCGTGTCTAGTTCTGGTCTTAGAGTCTAGTCTTTTAGAGTTTGAGTTACGGTCATAAGTTGTCACGCCGCCGCGCCATCATCATCGCCCTGCCATCTACCACCACCGCTTATCCGCCACCGCTTGAATCCGTATCCATATACCACCACCGCTGCCATATACCACCACCGTTGCCATATACCACCACCATATATCCACCACCAATCCGAGTTCTTTGCATATTAGATTTGTTTTGGGATCCATCTAATTTCGATTCGTGTTTCCTTATGCGAGTAGGTTTGATTCAGCAATCTTTTGCCGTCCGTAGAAGAGGTTGGTTTCAAAAAAATTCCAAAATGCGGGACAAAAATTTTACGGCTATCCTATTTTTAGGTGTTTCTAAGCGTATTGAGGCGATCGCCGTTATAGAAAGTTTTTTACCCGTTTCAGTTTTTGGGTCGAGCGATCGAAAAAAAAATTGGTCGAAAAAATTCGTGCCCATCTGTCGGTTTGACACAGGAAGAGTTTTGAGACACTCACCATTATAGTGATTTTTCGCAAAAAAGCGTGCAAAAAAAGCAGCATAAAAAAAAGCGAAAAGAAAATTCAGAGTGTGCTTTTCCCTTGTTTACGTGCAGCGCCGTGATTTTGTTAGTGTTCTAGGCTCGCGTCTCTAGCACGGTCTAGCCTAGGACCAACCTGATACCGTCGTTGGCGTTTATTCAACTTTGCATCTCTGATTTGATTATTCTGACCCTTTTGCTACCATATTATAATCCTTCCCAGCTCCACATACATCTCGTCGTGCGTTTGATTCTCCACAGTGTCGCTATAGCCAAGCTTTGAGAGTTTTGACTACAATGGTTGCCGATCACCGCTTCTTCTTTGGGTAGAGGCTGGTAGAATTTGAGATTTGCTTGACGGTTTGTGATTGTCCACCACACCACCACCACCACTTCCTAGTAGTCTGTAGGATCATATTCTTGTGTGTTTCTATTGCTGCTAACCATGGCAGGATCACAAGCCGATGAGACTGATTGGGAGAACTGTCGAACAAACAGCTACATGATAAGTTTCAGCAAATGATGATTGGGCGGGTGCAAGATGTGCTAAACAGATTTGGCGAGGCCATGGAGAAGATAGATGGCATTGAGAAGGCGTTTGAAACAAACTTGATAGCAAGTTTGATGAATTGCTCGCGTTTTCCACAACTACCGCCGGCTGCACCTATCGCACCTCTGCAGCGACAACAACTCGCCCCTTCGAATCGGTATGGGCCGAGCTCAGCGTGTTCCTATTGAGCGAGGACAAAATTCTGGTGCCGCTGCTCTGCTGTTGGTGCTTCTTTGGCTCCTGCTCTGCTGCTCTTTGGTACCGGCGAGGATGATTATGTGGGAGATTACGAGGATGAGGTTGATCAACATCGAACTACGTGCAACCACCAGCACCACAACCACCGGTCGTCCACATGCAAATAATGGCAATGTTAGGGCTCCCCTCGGTATGAGATCATGACCATCTCCCTAAACTGAAATTGAATATTCCACCATTTGAGGGTAGATATGTTCTGATATATATCTTACTCGGGAGTTAGAAACTGAACAACGATTTACATGTTTACAATATCACGAGGAGAGGCGTGTTCTGCTGCTGTTTGTGCTTTCACTAGCTTTGCATGTGTTTGGTGGTCGAACATTGTAGATTATATCCTGTTCCAGCTACTTGGGCTGCTTTGAAAACTGCTATGCGTACTCGTTGGGTTCCACCATATTATCAACGTGAATTACTTCAAAAATTGCAGCGTTTAAGACAAGGAAAAAATTCTGTAGAAGAATATTATCGGGAATTACAAACTGGCTTGATTAGATGTGGTATTGTTGAGGAGAATGAAGCTATGCTTGCGTTTTACGGGTGGATTAAATAGAGATTGAGACAATTCTAGACTATAAGGATTATAATAATATCACTCGTTTATTCCATCTTGCTTGTAAAGCTGAGCGTGAAGTGCAGGATCGGCGAGGCATTGGCGCGGACTAACTTTTCTGCAGGTCGACCTTCATCATGGACACCACGTGCATCATCTACTTCCACGTTACGCTACACGGCACATCCGTGGTGCCACCTCCAACCGTGATACAGCGAGCACAACCACCACTATCGCCAAGAGCACACCTACGGACCTGCAGAGCTCTTCTTCTTCCATGGCGTCAGCAGGGCACACAAGTGATATTATTTGTCGTCGTTGTAAGGAAGAGGACATTTCTTGAGAGAATGCAAATCTCAGCGTGTGATGATTGCTCTTGAGGATGGTGGGTATGAGTCCGCTAGTGACTATGATGAGGAGACTTTGGCTCTTATTACACATGAGGAACACGGTGGAGATGATTCGATCATGAGACACAATAAATGGCTCTTGGCGATCTTTGTGGTATGAATGTTTAGTTGCTCAACGTGTTTTGAGTGTGCAGGTTACACAAGCTGAGCAAAATCAGAGGCATAATTTGTTCCATACAAAGGGAGTTGTGAAGGAATGTTCTATTCGCGTCATCATAGATGGAGGGAGCTGCAACAACTTGGCTAGCATGGAGATGGTGGAGAAGCTATCTCTCACCACAAGACCACATCCACATCCTTACTACATTCAATGGTTCAACAACAGCGGCAAGGTTAAGGTAACACGTATTGTTCGTGTGCATTTTAGTATCTCTACATATGCTGATTATGTTGATTGTGATGTGGTACCTATGCAAGCATGCTCCTTATTACTTGGTAGACCATGGCAATTTGATAAAAATTCTGTACACCATGGTAGAAACAATCAGTATACTCTTGTTCATAAGGATAAAAATATTACTTTGCTTCCTATGACTCCTGAGTCCATTTTGAAAGATGATATTAATAGAGCTAATAAAGCAAAACAGGAGCAAAATAAGAGTGAAAATCAGATTGTGGCAAAAGAATTTGAGCAACATATGAAGCCTAATAGTAAACCATCTAGTGTTGCTTCTGAAATTAAATTGAAAAGTGCATGTTTACTTGCCACTAAATCTGATATTGATGAGCTAGATTTTAGCAAATCTGTTTCTTTGTGCTTTTGTGTGCAAAGAGGCATTATTTTCATTCGAGGGCGTGCCTTCCTCTTTGCCTCCTGCTGTCACTCACATTTTGCGGGAGTTCGTGGCGTCTTTCCACAAGGCGTGCCTTTGGGATTACCGCCTATTCGAGGATTGAGCATCAGATTGATTTAATTCCGGTGCTTCACTTTGCCAAACCGTCGCCATACCGTACCAATCCGGAGGAGGCGAAGGAGATTATGCGTCAAGTACAAGAGCTTCTCGACAAAGGTTATATATGCGAATCCCTTAGTCCTTGTGCTGTTCCTATTATTCTAGTGCCGAAAAAGGATGGTACATCGCTTATGTGTGTTGATTGTAGAGGCATTAATAATATTACTATTCGTTATCGTCATCCTATTCCTAGGCTAGATGATATGCTTGATGAATTGAGTGGCTCTAAAATATTCTCCAAAGTTGATTTGCGTAGTGGATACCATCAAATTCGTATGAAATTGGGAGATGAATGGAAAACAGCATTTAAAACTAAGTTTGGATTATATGAGTGGTTAGTCATCCCTTTTGGGTTAACTAATGCACCTAGTACTTTCATGAGATTAATGAACGAAGTTTTACGTGCTTTTATTGGACGATTTGTGGTAGTCTTTTTTGATGATATACTGATTTATAGCAAATCTTTGGAAGAACATTTGGAACATTTACGTGATGTTTTTAATGCTTTACGTGATGCACGTTTGTTTGGTAACCTTGGGAAGTGCACCTTTTGCACCGACCGAGTGTCTTTTCTTGGCTATGTTGTTACTCCACAGGGAATTGAAGTTGATAAAGCCAAGATTGAAGCTATCGAGAGTTGGCCGCAGCCCAAAACGGTCACACAAGTGAGGAGTTTTCTTGGCCTCGCTGGATTCTATAGGCGTTTTGTGAGAGATTTCAGCACCATTGCTGCACCTCTCAATGAGGTTACAAAGAAGGATGTGCCTTTTGTTTGGGGTACCGCACAGGAAGAAGCCTTCACGGTGTTGAAAGATAAGTTGACACATGCTCCTTTACTCCAACTTCCTGATTTTAATAAGACTTTTGAGCTTGAATGTGATGCTAGTGGAATTGGATTAGGAGGTGTGTTATTACAAGATGGCAAACCTGTTGCATACTTTTCTGAAAAATTGAGTAGGCCTAGTCTGAATTATTCTACTTATGATAAAGAATTATATGCTCTTGTTCGGACTTTAGAAACATGGCAACATTATTTATGGCCCAAAGAATTTGTTATACATTCTGATCATGAATCTTTGAAACATATTAAAAGTCAAGCTAAACTGAATCGTAGACATGGTAAATGGGTTGAATTCATTGAGACTTTCCCTTATGTCATTAAACACAAGAAGGGTAAAGAAAATGTTATTGCTGATGCATTGTCTAAATCGCTATACTATGCTTTCACAACTTGACTTCAAAATATTTGGTTTGGAGACCATCAAAGATCAATATGTGCATGATGCTGATTTTAAAGATGTATTGCAGAATTGTAAAGAAGGAAGAACATGGAACAAGTTTGTCGTTAATGATGGATTTGTGTTCGTGCTAACAAGCTATGCATTCCAGCTAGCTCCGTTCGTCTTTTGTTGTTGCAGGAGGCGCATGGAGGAGGACTAATGGGACACTCTGGCGTGAAGAAGGCGGAGGGCGTACTTGCTACACATTTCTTTTGGCCAAAGATGAGGCGGGATGTTGGCGTTTTATTGCTCATTGCACTACATGTCAAAAAGCTAAGTCACGACTCAATCCTCATGGTTTATATATGCCTTTGCCTGTACCTAGTGTTCCTTGGGAGGATATATCTATGGACTTTGTTTTAGGTTTACATAGAACAAAGAAGGGAGGATAGCATATTTGTTGTCGTGGATAGATTCTCGAAAATGGCACACTTTATACCATGTCATAAAAGCGATGATCTTGTCAATGTTGCTGATTTGTTCTTTCGTGAAATTATTAAGCTTGCATGGTGTGCCAAATACTATTGTTTCAGATCGTGATACTAAATTTCTTAGCCACTTTTGGAGATGTTTATGGGCTAAGTTGGGGACTAAACTGCTTTTTAGTACTACTTGTCACCCCCAAACTGATGGACAAACTGAAGTAGTCAATAGAACATTGTCTACTATGCTTAGGGCTGTTCTAAAGAAAAATAAGAAAATGTGGAAGGAATGCTTGCCTCATATTGAATTTGCTTATAATCGTTCATTGCATTCTACTACTAAGATGTGCCCTTTTGAAGTTGTGTATGGTTTCCTACCTCGTGCACCTATTGATTTGTTGCCTCTTCCATCTTGGAGAAGGTTAATTTTGATGCTAAAGAACGTGCTGAATTGATTTTAAAAATGCATGAGTTAACTAAGGAAAACATTGAGCGTATGAATGCTAAATATAAACTTGCTGGAGATAAGGGTAGAAAACATGTTGTGTTTGCACTGGAGATCTTGTTTGGTTACATTTGCGTGAGGATAGATTTCTGATTTGCAAATCAAAGCTAATGCCACGTGCTGCTGGTCCCTTTAAGGTGTTGGAGAAAGTAAATGATAATGCATATAAACTTGAGCTGCCTGCAGATTTTGGGGTTAGTCCCACTTTTAACATTGCAGATTTGAAGCCATATTTGGGTGAGGAAGATGAACTTCCGTCGAGGACGACTTCATTTCAAGAAGGGGAGGATGATGAGGACATCAATACCATTGTTACACCCACAGCCCCTGCTGCTATACATACTGGACCAATTACTAGAGCTCGCGCATGCCAACTAAAGTACCAGGTACTTTCGTTTCTTGTTAATGATTCTAATGTTCATGAGAATATGATGCTGCCTAAATTGGATACATTTGTTTTGCTTACAAATGAAGGGCCTAGCTTGGAGAAGGATGAACATTGGAGCAAGACCAAGCATGGAGATGATGGCATGTGCAATGATGAGGACATGACTACCTTTGATATGACCAAAAATATTGCATACATGCATATTTGTCAGGTGATTTCTAGAGCAAACTATTCAATAATCTATTTATGTTATCCAGAACAAAAATAGTTCACACACTTTTGTGTTTTGTCTAATTGCAGGTGTATGGGACAATTATACAATCCACATATGAAGATAAGGGAAAAGGAGAAGTTTAGGTGCTGTTCAAAAAGTCTTCTCACGTCACTTTTGGGCCAAGAGAAGATAGAGTCCAAGTCTCTCACGTTCTGGATTCAGATTCGGACTGCACAGACATACCTGATTCAAAACGCCAACAACTTTTTCATACGGACTCCGAATTGGGTGATTCTTTTTCTGTTGGAAAGTAGAATTCATGCTCTTTCCAGCACAATTGGAATCACCTTAAAATCCGTCCGGAGCGTTGAGTTATGGACGAAACAATCTGACGCTGCACCAGAATCCGAGTCAAACTACAAGTCCAAAGGTGTTACGTCACCTCCACTTGGGCCCATTGGCCTTGTACGACCTAGGGTTAGTTTTAGGCTGCCTTGGGACGTCCTCCCACCTCCTTGGCCGCCACCCCTTGCTCCTATATAAGTAGATCCATCTAGTAGCTTTTTCACAGGGATTTGTTTAGTTAAAGTTAGCCATTGCAACCGTGTGCCGTTTGTGTCCAACGACCAGACCAAGACCGCTTACGGATCCCCACCTTTATCAGTACTTCATACATACTCGCAATATTCAGATTGCTTTTATCATATTTTTGCTTGTTCTTTGATTGCTTGCAGGAATAGACCTTCGTGGTCAGGTTGATCGTGCTCCGGCGTGATCAATAACTTCTCGGAGTTGGTTTAGCGATTGCTAAGGCGCAACGTCGTGCACGTTTGTAGTCGGATCGTCAAAGTCGTCTCCACCAAATCGATAGTTATCATCTCATCGAAAGATCGGGACACCCCGCCTTTATCATGCAAGGGGGACAAGAATGGAGTTACAAGTGATGATTTCAGGACTTTGAAGCCACCATAATGAGTGCATAAAGCCTTGGACGAAATATACAAGATTCCACTTCATAAATTTCGTCCAGAGGCTATTCTAGGTGCTGCGTCACCTTATTATTGGGCCAGGCCCATGTAATTTCGAAATACATTAGTATAGGCTATTTTTAGAGTCCGTATGTGTGGGGAAACAAGAGATAGGGTTAGTTTCGGACCCCTCCACCAAGGGCCACGAAATTCACCCCCTCTTCCTCCATATATACAGCCCTTAGGGCACCGTTTAGACTTTGGGTTTTGTTTAGATTCAAAGTTCGCCATAGCTGCAACTTCGCGTACTTCGTTTGTGTTCAACGACCAGACAAAGGTGTCACAGAACCCCACCTTGATCAATAAAGCTTTCATCTTATATTCGCAATATCCAGATTGCAATCTCAGTTTCTTGCTTGTTCTTCGTTTGCTCGCAGGAAATAGACCCTCGTGGTCAGGTTGATCGTGCTCCGGCGTGGTCAATAACCTCTCGGAGTTGGTTTAGCGATTGCTAAGGCACGACGTCCTCGCACGCTCGTAGTCGGATCGTCAAAGTCGACTTCCACCAAAGCGAAATCCACCATCTCATCGAAAGACGGGACACCTTTGCCTCTATCAGAGAGCTCGTCGTGCACCAAAGAGGTGGCTCTTGGTGACGTATGATGACATGTCGTCGTCTTGCTCGATGAAGAGTGGATTTGTAGAAGAACTTGGCCTATCCATCATTTCAAGCAAATTGTGAGTGGTAGAAGGGGAAGAACGAATACCAATGTACCTTTGACCGAAGTTGAAGATGAATCAAGTTCACTCAAATGCGGACAATGAAATAGCACTATTGGTACCGATCCTTGTCGATTCTCACACCTACACAAGTAAAAGCTTTTGGTGGAGCTTGGTTAGGATGGTGGCACAAAATTGATTGCAATTGTTAGCTTGACTCAAAAATGTTGAAGAAGATTCGCAAATTCGCATATGCAACAAGTAGACCAAGCAAGTAGTGGTACTCGAAAACACACACGCAAATAGATAAATGGGATTGTGCAAACCAAAAATGAGCCAAAATGTGGAATCCACGAAAATGCTCTTGTTGCACAATACTAGAGAGAGCAGCTACGATTGCACTATAGGCGGATCGTAGCTTGTGCACAACCTACTAGGCAAAAATGCAACGATCTCTATCCCAAGTATGCTATATGTATGGTATATCGGTGCAATGATCCAAGATGATCTTATATGACAATCTTAATGTTGTATGATGCTATGCTTGTTGCTTATAAGCTCTTTGCTTATCTTTCCTCTTTGCTTAAAAGCTTGAGTGGCTCTTTCTCTTTTGAGCTCTTTTCTTATGCAAACTTCACGAACCAAGATAGCAATTGTGTATGCGATGACAACTTTGTGACACACAAGTTGATTCCAAGATATGCACCACGATTGTATGTATGATATGGTGTATGCAACTAATGTGCACAAGTCACGTTGCCGGCAATACTCAATGGCTAGTCTCGATGGGTAAGCAGCATAAAGATGGTATATGATGGTTATCAATGCAATTGCAAGGTGTGACAAAGATGTCGTCGAAGTTACCGTCCGTAGCGAAGATGAGTAGCCGACCAAAATGAGCGTTTGTTGTTGATGTCACACCGCGCCTATATTGCCGAAACACAAGAGGACACGGAAATCTCACTCAAATTGTCGAACTCAAAATCGAATGGTAGTACGGAGGTGGAGTGTTGGGGTTTGGCAAGTGGAAATGGTGGTGGATGGGGTGGGGAGGATGTAAGTATGTGTGGATGGTGGTGGAGGTGGATGGTGGACTGCAGAACTGCAGTTTCGGCAGAGGAAGCCGAATGATCCGGGCCAGGAGCCGGATGATCCGGGCGAGTCCGGATGATCCGGGACTTGGTCCGGATGATCCGGGCAGGTCAACCACGCCGCGGGAACTGCTCGGGAAGAACTCGAAAATGGGGTGGAATTTGACAATTTCGGGGATTTTGGATGGATTTCGAGGGGGAGAAGGTGGGGAAACACAAGATCCACGAGTTACACACCGAATCCACGGATCAAAAACAACAAAACATCATCAAAACCAACAAATCACAAAAAAAATTGGGGGCATTTTTGTGGGGATTTTCGGATTTTTAGGACGAAAACGACAAAATCAAGCTAGAAATCACGGGGTAGGGGCTCCAAAAACATGATCAACGTGGCTCATGATACCATATGATGTAGGGCGGAACCCTAATTAAATCGATCTTTCACGTTTGGAGGGATCCTCTGGAGGAAACACGAAGAACAGCGGAAGCACAAGGGGAAGCACGGGAAAGCGAGAAAGAATCACTCAACCAACAAGGAATCAATCACACAAGTGCTCGATCAACATACACACAAGAGATCCACAAGATACATAGTCAACTAGGGTAAGGATACAAAGGAACCGTTCATCTCCAAGAGGAGGCCTTGATGTTCTTCCCTAGATAGGGGTCTTGAATCCGAGGATCTTCTCGAGGAGGTCCTGATCTCCGAGGAGAAGTAACCGAGTGGATGAGCAAAGGCTCTCACACAAATATGAGCTAATCAATGCTAAGTCTCAAAGTGAGGAGATGGGGTCCTATATATAGAGTTGGGGCGAAGGGTACATGGGCTCAGCCCAACCTGCCTGTGGCTGGCGGATGATCCGGACGAGGTCCGGACGATCCGGGCTGGTCCAGATGATCAGGGTGGAGGCCCGGATGAGCCGGAGGGTCGGCTGGTGGTCGCGTAGGGCCGGATGTCCGGCTGGAGGTCCGGATGTCCGGGCCGAGTCTGGATGATCCGGGACGGGGTCCGGATGATCCGGCTTCAGCGTGGAGCTTCTGTTGGCGCCGGTCGATTTAGCCGGATCGTCCGGACCGGGGTCTGGATCGTCCGGGCTCAGTCCGGATCGTCCGGGCCGCCGTCCGGATCGTCCGGCCACCCTGGTCCTTGGTGCTTTTTCCTCTCCGTCTTCTCGCATGTCTTCCGCTTCCGGTTCTCCTTGCCTCCTTGCTCCTTCATGGTTGACTCCTTGGTACCTGAGTATGCATAGCGTTTCCGTTTGAGGTAGTAACCATGTCTCATGTGAATCGAAAGGGAATTGTGAGAGGAGTGATGTCACCTCGGTTTCAAGAGATCTTGCACGTGCTCGAGTCATCGGTCCTTGTGGTGTTGGAGGTGTTGATGTAGAGTCCATGGGGATGATGGAAGGATGCTCCGCATCACTTGTACTTGACGCATAATCTCTTCGTCTCCTCTGGATTGGTACGGTATGGCGCACGGTTTGGCAGTGAAGCACCGGGAATTAAATCAATTTGATGCTCAATCCCTTGAATAGGTGGTAATCCGGTGCTTGCGTCTTGTGGAAAGAGCGTCGGTGAACTCTGCAAAATGTGTAAATGTTCCAAATGTTCCTCCAAAGATCTGCTATAAATCAATATGTCATCAAAGTAAACTACCACAAATCGTCCTATGAAAGCATGTAAAACTTAGTTCATTAATCTCATGAAAGTACTAGGTGCATTAGTTAACCAAAAAGGCATGACTAACCACTCATATAATCCAAACTTAGTTTTAAATGCTGTTTTCCATTCATCCCCCAATTTCATACGAATTTGATGGTATCCACTCATAAATCAACTTTGGAGAATATTATAGAGCCACTCAATTAAATCAAGCATATCATCTAGCCTAGTAATAGGATAGCGATAACGAATAGTAATATTATTAATGCCTCTACAATCAACACACATACGTGATGTACCATCCTTTTTTGGCACTAGAATAATAGGAACAACACAAGGACTAAGGGATTCGCGTATATAACCTTTGTCGAGCAGCTCTTGTTGATGTAGGGTGGAACCCTAATTCGTCGATCTTTCACGTTTGGAGGGGATCCTACGGAGGAAACACGAAGAACACGCTTGACACAAGGAAACACGGGGAAAGCGAGAGAATCACTTTCGACCAACAAGGAATCAATCACACAAGTGCTAGATCAACATACACATAGAGATCCACAAGATACATAGTCAACTAGGGTAAGGATACAAAGGAACCGTTCATCTCCAAGGAGGCCTTGATGTTCTTCCGAGATAGGGGTCTTGAATCATTGAGGATCTTCTCAGGAGGTCCTGATCTCCGAGGAGAAAGTAACAGTGGATGAGCAAAAATCTCACACAAATATGAGCTAATCAATGCTAAGTCTCAAAGTGAGGAGATGGGGTCCTATATATAGAGTTGAGGCGAAGGGGTACATGGGCTCAGCCCAACTGCAGTGTATGCTGGCGGAGGATGATCCGGACGAGGTCAGGACGATCCGGGTGGAGGCCGGATGAACCGGAGGGTCGGTGGTGAGTAGTCGCATAGGGCGGATGTCGGTGGAGGTCAGATGTCGGGCGAGTCCGGAAGATCCGGGCGGGGTCCGGATGATCCGGCTTCGTGGAGCTTCTGTTGGCCGGTCGATTTAAGTGGATCGTCCGGACCGGGGTCGGATCGTCCGAGCTCGATCCGGATCGTCGCAGACGCCGTCCGGATCGTCCGGCCACCCTACGGTCCTTGGTGCTTTTCCTCTCCGTCTTCTCGCATGTCTTCGCTTCCGGTTCTCCTTGCCTCCTTGCTCCTTCATGGTTGACTCCTTGGTACTGAGTATGCATAAGCGTTTCCGTTTGAGGTAGTAACCATGTCTCATGTGAATCGAAAGGAATTGTGAGAGGAGTGATGTCACCTCGGTTTCAAGAGCTCTTGCGTGCTCGAGTCATCGGTCCTTGTGGTGTTGGAGGTGTTGATGTAGAGTCCATGGGGATGATGGAAGGATGCTCGCATCATATCCCCTCCTTGAAAGGATCCGACCTCGGATCTAGATCTTCATCACCATGGAAAGCGAGAGGTCTTTGGCGTTGAAGGTGTCGCTCACGTTGTACTTGTTGCTTGGTAGGTCGAGCTTGTAGGCGTTGTTGTTGTAGCGTGCTAACACCTTGAAGGGTCCATCGGCTCGAGGTAGAAGTTTGGACTTGCGTTCGTTGGGAAAGCGTTCCTTGCGAAGGTGTAGCCACGAGAGATCGCCTATGTTGAAGATCATGGGTTGCTTGTTGATGTTGAGCTTGGTGGCTAGTCGTTGTACTTGGTGCTTTCGATGGTGTTTCTTGTATCTTCATGCATCTTCTTGATGTAGCTTACAGCGGGCACTTGCGTCGAGGTTGGTGCGCTCTTGTGAAGTAGAGTCCAATGGGGACAATGGGTTGAAGCCGTGAAGCGATCTCGAAGGGGACTTGCTTGGGTCGTCGAATGTCTTCTTGCGCGTTGTAGGCGTGCTCGGCTATGGGTGAACCGCCTCCCACTCCTTGATGTTCTTTTTGATCAACCGCGAAGTAGAGTGGAGAGCGTCCGGTTCGTCACCTCCGTTTGGCCGTCGGTTTGAGGATGGTATCTCGGATGAGAACAAGAGCTTGATTAGAGCTTGGCTGATGTAGGGTCTTGATGATATCCTGGGATCTTCTCCTAGATGGAGGTCTTGGCCTCCAATGGAGTAGTGGTCTCTCTCTCTCAAGAGTAGAGATAGGTAGGAGCAAAGCTCACCTAAGAATGAGCTATCACTTTGCTAACCCTAAAAATGGGGAGGAGGAGGTCTATTTATAGTCTAGTGGGCGAAGGGGTAAGTGAGGCGAATGGGTACATGGGCCTCGGCCGAAGCGTTACGCCTTGAGCAAGGCCGGATGATCCGAAAGGGGTCCGGATGATCCGGGAGGTGGCGGATGATCCGGCCGGAGGACCCGCCGGGTATCCTCAGCGTGATTATCCGGATGATCCGGAGGGACCCGGATGATCCGATTGGGTCGGATGATCCGGACGTGATCCGGATGTCCGGGCTATCTTGACATTGCTCGTCTTCTTCTCCTTTCTTTCGTCTTCTCTTCCATGCTTCCCTCGCGGATGGTGTGAAGCGTACACTTGCTTCGCACTCCTCCTCGACATCCGTGATGTTCCGACAATACCTATGCATGCACAAGGGAAAAGTGTCAAGTAGTATACCATCCTCGAGTGTCAAGTGAGCAGCATGTAAAGGAGATGATTCACCTTTGTGTATGTGAAGTAGATGTCGCACGTGTCACTTGCCAAATGGACTCTTGACATGGTGATGTCAGAAGGATGCTCATCATCATCCTCCCCTTGGGAAAGATCCGACCTCGGATCGAAAACCAAATCACCATGGGAAAGAGATGAAGCCCGCCGTGAGGAAGTGGGCGTTCACCAAGTACTCGTCATCTTCAAGCTCGTAATGGGCACTCTCAATGTTGCACCGTCTTGGGATTCCTTCAAAATGATCAAGGACAACAAACACTTGGAAAAACAAATGTGGTTAGCGGTAGTGCAAAACCAAGCATTCAAGAGGTGACTCACCAAACAAGTGTTGTCATCAAGCATAGCATATTGTTTGACAAAGGATTGTGACATGGCATGTAAGTACATAAATTGAGCACAAGGAAAGATATCATGGGGACAAGCATGTAAATGTGAGGTAGAGATGCAAATATATGCGACAAGAGCATAAGCATCCACCTCAAGTTCATAGCAAACATGGGCAAGCGCTCAATGAAAGGTCTATGGTAGGCATAGGAATCATTCACAACACCAAATAAGATAAGATGTCTAAACACATGGGTCAAGTGCAAGACAATCGAAACATAATGTGCATAGGGTGTAGTGAATATAGTGTGGCACTCAACACAATAGAAAGAGCAATTGTTCATCATGTGTGAGGCATGAGCATATATGTCATCAACCCAAGAAAGCAAGTAGTGGAACATGGGTGATGCAACATAGTGAGCATTCATAGCTATCAAATCAAGCAAGCTAATGCGAAGAATGCAACATACTAGGAGGAATCATGGCAAACATGTCATTGGTGCAAATAGTGGGCATGAATAATTCACAAGTCATAGCACAAGCATGAAAGCAAGATATGAGTACAATATCATGAATGTATTGGCGAGAGGCCATATGTGAATAGCAATGGGTCATCATGACTCTCCCAACACAACAAGCATCAATAGAATGGGGCACATGATAAACATGGCAAAAGCAACAAGGATCTCCACCAAGCATGCAAATACACATAGGAATATCATAATGGATAATCATGGGTAGATGCAAACAAGGGTCCAATTGCATGGCAAAGGCATAGAAGCAAGCATAGCATGCAAAGTGAACACGGTAAAATGAGCATAAAGTGAGAAGTGGAAAATGGCCCATAGCCGTGTGAGAGCCAAGTAGAGGAGTTCTTGCGCAGTAGTCCTTGCCTTGAAGGGGCGTTATTGAGGATAGTCCATTGGATACCAAGCATCGTTGCTCTCAAGAGCTCGTTTTGTCAACTTCGTGGGATTGCGAGGTTGACAAGTATTCATGAGTACCTACACAAAAGAGACACAATCCAAAAGAAATTGTCTTGCGTGGTAAATGTACACATCATCCATCATGATGTGTATGTGCACGTGTGAGTTAGCACAAGATAAGCATCGCTCAAAGAAATTTGATGCATGGTATAAGAACATGTCATCCATCATGAAAGAATAGTTATTATGTATGACACGATGGGGACACAAATTGAGCAAACAAGTATATGGCACATCAAAAGCATGTTTATTCATGGGGAGCATATGGTGCACACAAGTATTGGGATCATGCAATGGATGGGATGGATCAAAATCTCCTAAGATGCATGAGGAAACTATGGGGGTCTCCTCATGAGCAATATCGGAAACATCATATGGAGAAAATGGACAACATCCAAAACAATGCATATCCGAAGCTAGGTGGTCATGGCATGGCATATGAGATAAATGATGCAAAGGGAGCATATCAATATCATCACAAGAAAAACAAATGCCAATAACCATGGGCTTGTCATCTATGCCATATGTGCAAATTGGGTTTATTTTAATGGCATATGCATAGTCACTATGAAGAGATTGCAAATAAGACATATGGTTGATCTCATGCATAGTATATGACAAGTCAGCGGATTATCAAACATGATGTGACCTAAAGAATTGTCACAAGAAATCCTATGTAACATGGCATCACAACTAATAGACTCCACAATAGAATCATCATACTCATCATAAATGGGCAAATCATCGCATGGGAAATCATACTAGCATGAAGCATGGCAATGGGTGGATCAACATCATGCAAGCAATCAATGTCAAGAATGTCCACTAGTGGGACTAGAGCATCACCTTCACCTATGTAACCTTTGTCATTCCACTCAAGTGGTGTAGGTGAGGTGGGAAAGACCAAATGGTGGTCATCATCATCATCTTGATGGAACCATGTGGGGGTGCATCATATTCCACCATAGCCATCGTCTTGTCCAAAGGGAGGGCCAGAGTAAATCGAGCATCGGTAGCATCATCATAAATGGGACCTAGCACCAAGCGAGAAGACACAATAGAGGTAGAGGTCAAGTTGTTAGAAATGCAAATGGCCTCACAGAGACCTATCAACTATCTCCTCTCTCTATGTGGTGGTTCACTCACTCCCTCAAAATAGGTGCACTCAAACTCACGTATGGTGGAGTCACTCATCTCACTCAAGTGGTGGGGGTTGTGGCTCTCCTCACATGCCGGGTGTGGCAACTCATCATATATGGGGCTAGTGGTGAAGTCACTCTCACTCTCAATATGAATTCGCACAAGTCACTCAAGTCATCATCGTCATGCGTGGTCGAAGGGAAGATCCCATGCGCAACCATCGATGAGACACATCAATACCATTGTTACACCCACCCTCTTTGCTATACATCTTGGACCAATTACTAGAGCTCGCATACGCATCGCTAAATTACCGGTACTTTTCGTTTCTTGGTAATGATTCTAATGTTCATGAGAATATGGCGCTACCTAAATTGGATACATTTGTTTTGCTTACAAATGAAGGGCCTAGCTTGGAGAAGGATGAACATTGGAGCAAGAACCAGCATGGAGATGATGGCATGCATAGAGGACAAGAATGGAGTTACAAGTGATGATTTCAGGACTTTGAAGCCAACATAATGAGTGCATGAAGCCTTGGACGAAATATACAAGATGCCACTCCATAAATTTCGTCCGAGAGGCTATTCTGGAGTCTTGCGTCACCTTATTATTGGGCGAGGCCCATGTAATTTGAAATCCGTTATGTGTGTGGAAACAAGAGATAGGGTTAGTTTGGACCCCTCCACCAGGGCCACGAAATTCACCCCTCTTCCTCCATATATACAGCCCTTAGGGCACCGTTTAGACTTAGGTTTTGTTTAGATCAAAAGTTCGCCATAGCTGCAACCCGTGCCCGTTTGTGTTCAACGACGGACAAAGCGTCCGAGAACCCCACCTTGATCAATAAAGCTTTCATCTTATATTCGCAATATCCAGTTGCAATCTCGGTTTCTTGCTTGTTCTTCGTTTGCTCGCGAAATAGACCCTCGTGGTCAGGTTGATGCGTGCTCGGCGTGGTCAATAACCTCTCGGAGTTGGTTTAGCGATTGCTAAGTAGCGGCGTCCTCGCCGCGCTCTTAGTCGGATCGTCAAAATCGACTTCCCCAAGCGAAATCCACCATCTCATCGAAGAGCGGGACACCTTTGCCTCTATCAAGTGGTATCAGATTTCCGGGTTGCTCGGTGAGATTTTCTGATTTTTCGTAGTTTTAGATCGAGTCATTCTTCATACCTACAGTCCACGAAAAAGCCAAAAAAATTAGGGTTAGAGTCATCATATCCAAGACAATCGAGCCTTTGCATAATCTTTTACGTATTTGCGTTGTTGAATTTGCGGTTGCATCGTCGTGTCTAGTTCTTTGGTCTTAGAGTCTAGTCTTTTAGAGTTTGAGTTACGGTCATAAGTTGTCACGCCGCCCGCTCATCATCATCGCCCTGCCATCTACCACCGCTTATCATACCGCTTGAATCGTATCCATATACCACCACCGCTGCCATACCACCACTTTGCCATATACCACCACCATATATCCACCACCAATCCGAGTTCTTTGCATATTAGATTTGTTTTGGGATCCATCTAATTTCCGATTCGTGTTTCCTTGTGCGAGTAGGTTTGATTCAAGCAATCTTTTCCGAGTCCGTAGAAGAGGTTGGTTTCCAAAAAAATTCCAAAATGCGGGACAAAAATTTTACAGCTATCCTATTTTAGGTGTTTCTAAGCGTATTGAGGCGATCGCCGTTATAGAAAGTTTTTTACCCGTTTCAGTTTTGGGTCGAGCGATCGAAAAAAAAATTGGTTGAAAAAAATTCGTGCCCATCTGTCGATTTGACACAGGAAGAGTTTTGAGACACTCACCATTATAGTGATTTTCCATAAAAAAAGCGATTGCGGTATAAAAAAAGAAGCGAAAAAAAATTGAGTGTGCTTTTCCCTTGTTTACGTCGTGGCGCCCGTGATTTTGTTAGTGTTCTAGGCTCGGCGTCTCTAGCACGGTCTAGCCTAGGACCAACCTGATACCGTCGTTGGCGTTTATTCAACTTTGCATCTCTGATTTGATTATTCTTGACCCTTTTGCTACCATATTATAATCCTTCCCAGCTCCACATACATCTCGTCGTGCGTTTGATTCTCCACTGTAATCGCTATAGCCAAGCTTTGAGAGTTTTGACTACAATGGTTGCCGATCACCGCTTCTGCTTTGAGTAAGAATGGTAAGGAATTTGAGATTTGTGACGGTTGTATTTGTCACCACACCACCACCACCACTTCCTAGTAGTCTGTAGGATCATATTCTTGTGTGTTTCTATTCTTGCTAACCATGGCAGGATCACAAGCGATGGGGCTGATTGGGAGAACACGTCGAACAAACAGCTACATGATAAGTTTCAGCAAATGATGATTGGGCCGGGTGCAAGATGTGCTAAACAGATTTGGCGAGGCCATGGAGAAGATAGATGGCATTGAGAAGGCGTTTGAAACAAACTTGATAGCAAGTTTGATGAATTGCTCGCAGCGTTTTCCACAACTACCGCCGGCTGCACCTATCGCACCTCTTGCCAGCAACAACAACTCGCCCCTTCCGAATCGGTATGGGCCAGCTCGGCGTGTTCCTATTGAGCGGGACAAAATTCTGGTGATTGCTGCTTCTCTGCTTGGTGCTTCTTTGGCTCTACTCTGCTTTTCTTTGATGCGATGCCGGAGGATGATTATGTGGGAGATTACGAGGATGAGGTTGATCAACATCGAACTACGTGCAACCACCGGCACCACAACCACCGGGTCGTCCACATGCAAATAATGGCAATGTTAGGGCTCCCCTCGGGTATGAGATCATGACCATCTCCCTAAACTGAAATTGAATATTCCACCATTTGAGGGTAGATATGTTCACGATATATATCTTACTTCGGAGTTAGAAACTGAACAACGATTTACATGTTTACAATATCACGAGGAGAGGCGTGTTCCTGCTGCTTTGTTTGTGCTTTCACTAGCTTTGCATGTGTTTGGTGAATGCGAACATTGTAGATTATATCTGTTCCACTACTTGGGCTGCTTTGAAAACTGCTATGCGTACTCGTTGGGTTCCACCATATTATCAGCGTGAATTACTTCAAAAATTGCAGCGTTTAAGACAAGGAAAAAATTCTGTAGAAGAATATTATCGGGAATTACAAAGCGGCTTGATTAGATGTGGTATTGTTGAGGAGAATGAAGCTATGCTTGCCACGTTTTACGGGTGGATTAAATAGAGATTGAGACAATTCTAGACTATAAGGATTATAATAATATCCACTCGTTTATTCCATCTTGCTTGTAAAGCTGAGCGTGAAGTCAGAGATCAGCGGGCATTGGCGCGGACTAACTTTTCGCAGGTCGACCTTCATCATGGACACCACGTGCATCATCTACTTCCTGCGTTACGCTACCCGGCACATCCGTGGTGCCACCTCCAACCGTGATACACAGCGAGCACAACCACCACTATCGCCAAGAGCACACCTACGGACACCTGCAGCTCTTCTTCTTCCATGGCGTCAGCCAGGGGCACAAGTGATATTATTTGTAAATGCGTTGTAAGGGAAGAGGACATTTCTTGAGAGAATGCAAATCTCAGCGTGTGATGATTGCTCGAGGATGGTGGGTATGAGTCCGCTAGTGACTATGATGAGGAGACTTTGGCTCTTATTACACATGAGGAACACGGTGGAGATGATTACGATCATGAGACACAATAAATGGCTGGCAGCGATCTTGTGCGGTATGAATGTTTAGTTGCTCAACGTGTTTTGAGTGTGCAGAGTTACACAAAAGTGGAAAATCGAGAGGCATAATTTGTTCCATACAAAGGGAGTTGTGAAGGAATGTTCTATTCGGCGTCATCATAGATGGAGGGAGCTGCAACAACTTGGCTAGCATGGAGATGGTGGAGAAGCTATCTCTCACCACAAGACCACATCCACATCCTTACTACATTCAATGGTTCAACAACGCGGCAAGGTTAAGGTAACACGTATTGTTAGTGTGCATTTTAGTATCTCTACATATCTGATTATGTTGATTGTGATGTGGTACCTATGCAAGCATGCTCCTTATTACTTGGTAGACCATGGCAATTTGATAAAATTCTACATGCACCATGGTAGAAACAATCAGTATACTCTTGTTCATAAGGATAAAAATATTACTTTGCTTCCTATGACTCTGAGTCCATTTTGAAAGATGATATTAATAGAGCTAATAAAGCAAAACAGGAGCAAAATAAGAGTGAAAATCAGATTGTGGCAAAAGAATTTGAGCAACATATGAAGCCTAATAGTAAACCATCTAGTGTTGTACGAAATTAAATTGAAAAGTGCATGTTTACTTGCCACTAAATCTGATATTGATGAGCTAGATTTTAGCAAATCTGTTTCTGTGTCTTTTTGTGTGCAAAGAGGCATTATTTTCATTAGGGGCGTGCCTTCCTCTTTGCCTCCTATTTCATCACTCATTTTGCGAGTTCGTTCGGCGTCTTTCCACAAGGCGTGCCACTGAGGATACCGCCTATTAGAGGATTGAGCATCAGATTGATTTAATTCCGTGCTTCCTTTGCCAAACCGTCGCCATACCGTACCAATCGGAGGAGAGAAGAAGGAGATTATCGTCAAGTACAAGAGCTTCTCGACAAAAGGTTATATATCGCGAATCCTTAGTCCTTGTCTGTTCCTATTATTCTAGTGCCGAAAAAGGATGAATACATCGCTTATGTGTGTTGATTGTAGAGGCATTAATAATATTACTATTAGATTATCGTCATCCTATTCCTAGGCTAGATGATATGCTTGATGAATTGAGTGGCTCTAAAATATTCTCCAAAGTTGATTTGCGTAGTGGATACCATCAAATTAAGTATGAAATTGGGAGATGAATGGAAACAGCATTTAAAACTAAGTTTGGATTATATGAGTGGTTAGTCATCCCTTTTGGGTTAACTAATGCACCTAGTACTTTCATGAGATTAATGAAGCGAAGTTTTACGTGCTTTTATTGGACGATTTGTGGTAGTCTTTTTGATGATATACTGATTTATAGCAAATCTTTGGAAGAACATTTGGAACATTTACGTGATGTTTTTAATGCTTTACGTGATGCCGTTTGTTTGGTAACCTTAGGAAGTGCACCTTTTGCTGCCGACCAGTGTCTTTTCTTGGCTATGTTGTTACTCCACGGGAAATTGAAGTTGATAAAGCCAAGATTGAAGCTATCGAGAGTTGGCGCAGCCCAAAAAGCAGTCACACAAGTGAGGAGTTTTCTTGGCCTCCTTTGGATTCTATAGGCGTTTTGTGAGATTTCAGCACCATTCTTTGCACCTCTCAATGAGGTTACAAAGAAGGATGTGCCTTTTGTTTGGGGTACCACACAGGAAGAAGCCTACGGTGTTGAAAGATAAGTTGACACATGCTCCTTTACTCCAACTTCTGATTTTAATAAGACTTTTGAGCTTGAATGTGATGCTAGTGGAATTGGATTAGGAGGTGTGTTATTACAAGATATGCAAACCTGTTGCATACTTTTACGAAAAAAATTGAGTAGGCCTAGTCTGAATTATTCTACTTATGATAAAAATTATATGCTCTTGTTAGGACTTTAGAAACATGGCAACATTATTTATGGCCCAAAATTTGTTATACATTACGATCATGAATCTTTGAAACATATTAAAAGTCAAGCTAAATGAATCGTAGACATGGTAAATGGGTTGAATTCATTGAGACTTTCCCTTATGTCATTAAACACAAGAAGGGTAAAAGAAAATGTTATTCTGATGCATTGTCTCGTCGCTATACTATGCTTTCACAACTTGACTTCAAAATATTTGGTTTGGAGACCATCAAAGATCAATATGTGCATGATCTTTAAAGATGTATTGCAGAATTGTAAGAAGAAGGAAGAACATGGAACAAGTTTGTCGTTAATGATGGATTGTGTTCCGTGCTAACAAGCTATGCATTCCAGCTAGCTCCGTTAGTCTTTTGTTGTTGCGGGGCGCATGGAGGAGGACTAATGGGACACTTTGGCGTGAAGAAGGCGGACGTACTTGCTACATTTCTTTTGGCCAAAGATGAGAGCGGGATGTTGGCGTTTTATTGCTCATTGCACTACATGTCAAAAAGCTAAGTCACGACTCAATCCTCATGGTTTATATATGCCTTTGCACTGTACCTAGTGTTCCTTGGGAGGATATATCTATGGACTTTGTTTTAGGTTTACATAGAACAAAGAAGGGAGAGGATAGCATATTTGTTGTCGTGGATAGATTCTCGAAAATGGCACACTTTATACCATGTCATAAAAAGCGATGATCTTGTCAATGTTGCTGATTTGTTTGTTTTCGTGAAATTATTAAGCTTGCATGGTGTGCCAAATACTATTGTTTCAGATCGTGATACTAAATTTCTTAGCCACTTTTGGAGATGTTTATGGGCTAAGTTGGGGACTAAACTGCTTTTTAGTACTACTTGTCACCCCAAAGCGATGGACAAAGCTGAAGTAGTCAATAGAACATTGTCTACTATGCTTAGGGCTGTTCTAAAGAAAAATAAGAAAATGTGGAAGGAATGCTTGCCTCATATTGAATTTGCTTATAATCGTTCATTGCATTCTACTACTAAGATGTTTGCCCTTGAGAAGTTGTGTATGGTTTCCTACCTCGTGCACCTATTGATTTGTTGCCTCTTCCATCTTCGGAGAAAGGTTAATTTTGATGCTAAAGAACGTGCTGAATTGATTTTAAAAATGCATGAGTTAACTAAGGAAAACATTGAGCGTATGAATGCTAAATATAAACTTGCTTTGGAGATAAGGGTAGAAAACATGTTGTGTTTGCACAGAGATCTTGTTTGGTTACATTTGCGTGAGATAGATTTCTGATTTGCAGCAAATCAAAGCTAATGCCACGTCTTCTTTGGTCCCTTTAAGGTGTTGGAGAAAGTAAATGATAATGCATATAAACTTGAGCTGCCTGCAGATTTTGGGGTTAGTCCCACTTTTTAACATTGCAGATTTGAAGCCATATTTGGGTGAGGAAGATGAACTTCCGTCGAGGGCGACTTCATTTCAAGAAGGGAGGATGATGAGGACATCAATACCATTGTTACACCCACAGGCTACGCTTATATACATCTTGGACCAATTACTAGAGCTCGCGCATGCCAACTAAAAGTACCGGTACTTTAGTTTCTTGTTAATGATTCTAATGTTCATGAGAATATGATCTTGCCTAAATTGGATACATTTGTTTTTGCTTACAAATGAAGGGCCTAGCTTGGAGAAGGATGAACATTGGAGCAAGACCAAGCATGGAGATGATGGCATGTGCAATGATGAGGACATGACTACCTTTGATATGACCAAAATATTGCATACATGCATATTTGTCGGGAGTGATTTCTAGAAACAAGCTATTCAATAATCTATTTATGTTATCCGAACAAAAATAGTTCACACACTTTGTGTTTTGTCTAATTGCAGGTGTATGGGACAATTATACAATCCACATATGAAGATAAGGGAAAAGGAGAAGTTTAGGTGCTGTTCAAAAGTCTTCTCACGTCACTTTTGGGCAAAGAGAAGATAGAGTCCAAGTCTCTCACGTTCTGGATTCAGATTCGGGACTGCCTTAGGACATACCTGATTCAAAACGCCAACAACTTTTTCATACGGACTCCGAATTGGGTGATTCTTTTTCTGTTGGAAAGTAGAATTCATGCTCTTTCCAGCACAATTGGAATCACCTTAAAATCCGTCCGGGCGTTGAGTTATGGACGAAACAATCGTACGCTGCACGAATCCGAGTCAAACTACAAGTCCAAAGGTGTTACGTCACCTCCACTTGGGCCCATTGGCCTTGTACGACCTAGGAGTTTAGTTTTAGAGCTGCCTTGGGGCGTCCTCCACCTCATATTACGCCACCCTTGCTCCTATATAAGTAGATCCATCTAGTAGCTTTTTCACAGGGGATTTGTTTAGTTAAAGTTAGCCATTGCAACCGTGTGCCGTTTGTGTCCAGCGACCAGACCAAGACGCTTACGGATCCCCACCTTTATCATACTTCATACATACCGCAATATTCAGATTGCTTTTATCATATTTTGCTTGTTCTTTGATTGCTTGCAGGAATAGACCTTGTGGTCGGGTTGATCGTGCTCGGCGTGATCAATAACTTCTCGGAGTTGGTTTAGCGATTGCTAAGGCGCCGCGTCGTTACTGCGTTTGTAGTCGGATCGTCAAAGTCGTCTCCACCAAATCGATAGTTATCATCTCATCGAAAGATCGGGACACCGCCTTTATCATGCAAGGGGACAAGAATGGAGTTACAAGTGATGATTCAGGACTTTGAAACCACCATAATGAGTGCATAAAGCCTTGGGCGAAATATACAAGATTCCACTTCATAAATTTCGTCCGGAGGCTATTCTAGGTCTTTCGTCACCTTATTATTGAGCCAGGCCCATGTAATTTCGAAATACATTAGTATAGGCTATTTTAGAGTCCGTGTGTGTGGGGAAACAAGAGATAGGGTTAGTTTGGACCCCTCACCAAGGGCCACGAAATTCACCCCTCTTCCTCCATATATACAGCCCTTAGAGCACCGTTTAGACTTTGGGTTTTGTTTAGATTCAAAGTTACATATATACTGCGCCAGCGTGCCGTTTGTGTTCAGCGACCGGACAAAGGTGTCCACGAACCCCACCTTGATCAATAAAGCTTTCATCTTATATTAGCAATATCAGATTGCAATCTCAGTTTCTTGCTTGTTCTTCGTTTGCTCGCGGAAATAGACCCTGTGGTCGAGGTTGATCGTGCTCCGGCGTGGTCGATAACCTCTGGAGTTGGTTTAGCGATTGCTAAGCCGCGGCGTCCTCGCCGCTTCGTAGTCGGATCGTCGTCGACTTCCACCAAAGCGAAATCCACCATCTCATCGAAGGGCGGGACACCTTTGCCTCTATCAGAGCTAAATGCGTGCACCAAAGGGTGGCTCTTGGTGACGTATGATGACATGTAAATCGTCTTGCTTTCGATGAGTGGATTGTAGAAGAACAGCCTATCCATCATTTCAAGCAAATTGTGAGTGGTAGAAGGGAAGAAGCGAATACCAATGTACCTTTGACGAAGTTGAAGATGAATCAAGTTCACTCAAATGCGGACAATGAAATAGCACTATTGGTACCGATCCTTGTCGATTCTCACACCTACACAAGTAAAAGCTTTTGGTGGAGCTTGGTTAGGATGGTGGCACAAAATTGATTGCAATTGTTAGCTTGACTCAAAAATGTTGAAGAAGATTAAAATTAGCATATGCAACAAGTAGACCAAGCAAGTAGTGGTACTTCGAAAACACCAGCAAATAGATAAATGGGATTGTGCAAACCAAAATGAGCAAAATGTGGAATCACGAAAATGCTCTTGTTGCACAATACTAGAAAACTAACGATTGCACTATAGGCGGATCGTAGCTTGTGCACAACCTACTAGGCAAAAATACAGCGATCTCTATCCCAAGTATGCTATATGTATGGTATATCGGTGCAATGATCCAAGATGATCTTATATGACAATCTTAATGTTGTATGATGCTATGCTTGTTGCTTATAAGCTCTTTGCTTATCTTTCCTCTTTGCTTAAAAGCTTGAGTGGCTCTTTCTCTTTTGAGCTCTTTTCTTATAAACTTCACGAACCAAGATAGCAATTGTGTCGATGACAACTTTGTGACACACAAGTTGATTCAAGATATGCACCGATTGTATGTATGATATGGTGTATGCAACTAATGTGCACAAGTCACGTTGCGGCAATACTCAATGGCTAGTCTCGATGGGTAAGCAGCATAAGATGGTATATGATGGTTATCAATGCAATTGCAAGGTGTGACAAAGATGTAAATCGAAGTTACCGTCGTGGCGAAGATGATGGCCGACCAAAATGGCGTTTGTTGTTGATGTCACGCGCCTATATTGCGAAACAAGAGGACACAAATCTCACTCAAATTATGAACTCAAAATCGAATGGTAGTGCACGGTGGAGTGTTGGGGTTTGGCAAGTGGAAATGGTGGTGGATGGGGTGGGGAGGATGTAAGTATGTGTGGATGGTGGTGGAGGTGGATGGTGGACGCAGAAGCTGCAGTTTGAAGACGAATGATCCGGGCCGGGGATGATCCGGCGAGTCCGGATGATCCAGGTCAATATGAGGGAACTGCTGGGAAGAACTTCGAAAATGGGGTGGAATTTGACAATTTGGGGATTTTGGATGGATTTGAGAGAAGGTGAAACACAAGATCCACGAGTTACACACGAATCCACGGATCAAAAACAACAAAACATCATCAAAACCAACAAATCACAAAAAAAATTGGGGCATTTTTGTGGGATTTGGGATTTTAGGGGCAAGCGACAAAATCAAGCTAGAAATCACGGGTAGGGGGCTCCAAAAACATGATCGCGTGGCTCATGATACCATATGATGTAGGCGGAACCCTAATTGTCGATCTTTCACGTTTGGAGGGATCCTCTGGAGGAAACACGAAGAACAGCGCGGAGCACAAGGGGAGCAGGGAGCGAGAAGAATCACTCAACCAACAAGGAATCAATCACAGTGCTTTCGTCACATACACACAAGAGATCCACAAGATACATAGTCGACTAGGGTAAGGATACAAGGAACGTTCATCTCCAAGAGGAGGCCTTGATGTTCTTCCCTAGAGAGGGGTCTTGAATCGTGAGGATCTTCTACAGGAGGTCACGATCTCCGAGGAGGTAACAGTGGATGAGCAAAAGCTCTCACACAAATATGAGCTAATCAATGCTAAGTCTCAAAGTGAGGAGATGGGGTCCTATATATAGAGTTGGGGCGAAGGGGTACATGGGCTCAGTAACCATGTATGCAGATGGTCCGAACGATCCGACGATCGGACGATCGAGATGTGATAAGGGTGGAGGAGGCGGATGGCCGGAGGTGGTGAGTGTCGTGGGGCGGATGTCGGTTGGAGGTCGGATGTCGGGCGAGTCTGGATGATCCGGGAAGAGGTCCGGATGATCCGGTCGTGGAGCTTCTGTTGGCGCCCGTCGATTTAGCGGATCGTCCGGACGAGTCTGATCGTCCGGGCTCGATCCGGATCGTCCGGGCCGCCCGTCGGATCGTCCAACCTGATCCTTAGTGCTTTCCTCTCCGTCTTCTCGCATGTCTTCGCTTCCGGTTCTCCTTGCCTCCTTGCTCCTTCATGGTTGACTCCTTGGTACTGAGTATGCATAGCGTTTCCGTTTGAGGTAGTAACCATGTCTCATGTGAATCGAAAGGGAATTGTGAGGAGGTGATGTCCTCGGTTTCAAGAGATCTTGCGTGCTCGAGTCATCGGTCCTTGTGGTGTTGGAGGTGTTGATGTAGAGTCCATGGGGATGATGGAAGGATGCTCCATCACTTGTACTTGACGCATAATCTCTTCGTCTCCTCTGGATTGATGCGGTGGCGCTGGTTTGGCGGTGAAGCACGGGAATTAAATCAATTTGATGCTCAATCCCTTGAATAGGTGGTAATCCGGTGGCACGTCTTGTGGAAAGGCGTCGACGAACTCTGCAAATATTGAGGTTGGCCAGCCCAAAAGTCACCAAGTGAGGAGTTTTCTTGGCCTCATTTGGATTCTATAGGGTTTTGTGAGAATTTCAGCACCATTCTGCACCTCTCAATGAGCTTACAAAGAAGGATGTGCCTTTTGTTTGGGGTCCCAAGGAAAAGCCTTCCGGTATTGAAAGATAAGTTGACACTGCTCCTTTCCCAACTTCGATTTTAATAAGACTTTTGAGCTTGAATGTGATGCTAGTGGAATTGGATTAGGGGTGTGTTATTACAAGATGGCAAACCTGTTGCATACTTTTAAAAAAATTGAGTGGGCCTAGTCTGAATTACTCTACTTATGATAAAAATTATATGCTCTTGTTGGGACTTTAGAAACATGGCAACATTATTTATGGCCCAAAGAATTTGTTATACCTCGATCATGAATCTTTGAAACATATTAAAAGTCAAGCTAAACTAATTGACATGCTAAATGGGTTGAATTCATTGAGACTTTCCTTATGTCATTAAACACAAGAAGGGTAAAGAAAATGTTATTTGATGCATTGTCTAAATGCTATACTATGCTTTCACAACTTGACTTCAAAATATTTGGTTTGGAGACCATCAAAGATCAATATGTGCATGATCTGATTTTAAGATGTATTGCAGTTGTAAGAAGGAAGGACATGGAACAAGTTTGCGTTAATGATGGTTTGTGTTCCGTGCTAACAAGCTATGCATTCCAGCTAGCTCCGTTGTCTTTTGTTGTTGGGAGGCGCATGGAGGAGGACTAATGGGACACTTTGGCGTGAAGGGGGCGGCCTACACATTTCTTTTGGCCAAAGATGAGGCGGGATGTTGGGTTTTTATTGCTCACTTGCCTACATGTCAAAAAGCTAAGTCCGACTCAATCCTCATGGTTTATATATGCCTTTGGTACCTAGTGTTCCTTGGGAGGATATATCTCGGACTTTGTTTTGGTTTACCTAGAACAAAGGGGAGGATAATATTTGTTGTCGTGGATAGATTCTCGAAAATGGCACACTTTATACCATGTCATAAGCGATGATCTTTGTCAATGTTCTGATTTTTTTTATGAAATTATTAGCTTGCATGGTGTGCCAAATACTATTGTTTAGATGGATACTAAATTTCTTAGCCACTTTTGGAGATGTTTATGGGCTAAGTTGGGGCTTTCTAAAATAATAAGAACATTGTCTACTATGCTTAGGGCTGTTCTAAAAATAATAAGAAAATGTGGGAAATGCTTGCCTCATATTGAATTTGCTTATAATCGTTCATTGCATTCTACTACTAAGATGTGCCCTTTTGAAATGTGTATGGTTTCCTACCTTGACCTATTGATTTGTTGCCTCTTCCATCTTGGAGGGTTAATTTTGATGCTAAAACGTCTGAATTGATTTTAAAAAGCATGAGTTAACTAAGGAAAACATTGGCGTATGAATGCTAAAATAAACTTCTGGAATAAGGGTAGAAAACATGTTGTGTTTGCACGGAGATCTTGTTTGGTTACATTTCGTGGATAGATTTCTGATTTGCAAATCAAAGCTAATACGTCTGCTAGTCCTTTTAAGGTGTTAGAAAATAAATGATAATGCATATAAACTTGAGCTACGCGATTTTGGGGTTAGTCCACTTTTAACATTCGATTTGAAGCCTTATTTGGGTGAGGAAGATGAGCTTCCGTGGGGACTTCATTTCAAGAAGGGAGGATGATGAGGACATCATTACCATTGTTACACCCACCCCTCTTGTTACATATGGGACCAATTACTAGAGCTCAGCCAATTAAATTAATACTTTCGTTTCTTGGTAATGATTTTAATTTCATGAGAATATGATCTGCCTAAATTGGATACATTTGTTTTGCTTACAAATGAAGGGCCTGGAGAAGGATGAACATTGGAGCAAGAACACACATGGAGTTGATGGCATGCCAAAGGATCAAACGGAGTTACAAGTGATGATTTGGACTTTGAAGCCACCATAAAGTGCATGAAGCCTTGGACAAATATACAAGATGCCACTTCATAATATTAGTCCATAGACTATTCTAGGTCTCGTCACCTTATTTTGGCCAGGCCCATGTAATTTCAAATACTTAAGTATAGGCTATTTTTAGAGTCCGTTGTGTGGGGAAACAAGAGATAGGGTTTGTTTGGACCCCCCCTCAAGACCACAAATTCCTCCTCTTCCCCATATATAACCCTTAGGGCCCGTTTAGACTTTGGGTTTTGTTTAGATCAAAGTTACCATAGCTGCAACCGCGTGCCGTTTGTGTTCAACGACCGGACAAAGGCGTCCGAACCCCCCTTGATCAATAAAGCTTTCATCTTATATTCCAATATCGTTGCAATCTCTTTCTTGCTTGTTCTTGTTTGCCGCGGAAATAGACCCTCGTGGTAGGTTGATTGCTCCCGTGGTATAACCTCTGGAGTTGGTTTAGCGATTGCTAAGGCGGCGTCCTCGCCTTCGTATCGGATCGTCAAACGACTTCCACCCAAACCACCATCTCATCGAAAGGGGACACCTTTGCCTCTATCGAATAGCCTCGGAAGAAATTTATGAAGTGGCATCTTGTATATTTCATCCAGGCTTCCACTCATTATGGTGGCCAAAGTCGAAATCATCACTTGTAACTCCGTTCTTGTTCCCCTTGCATGCCATCATCTCCATGCTTGTTCTTGCTCCAATGTTCATCCTTCATCAAGCTAGGCCCTTCATTTGTAAGCAAAACAAATGTATCAATTTAAGCACATCATATTCTCATGAACATTAGAATCATTACCAAAAGGAAAGTACCGGTACTTTGTTGGCATTGAACTCTAGTAATTGGTCCGTATGTATAGCGGGGGTGTGGGTGTAACAATTTTGATGTCCTCATCTTCCCCTTCTTGAAATGAAGTGGTCCTCGATGGAAGTTCATCTTCCTCACCAAATAAGGCTTCAAATCTGCAATGTTAAAAGTGGGACTAACCCCAAAACCGCAGCTCAAGTTTTATGCATTATCATTTATTTTTCCAACACCTTAAAGGGACCCGGGCCCGTGGCATTAGCTTTGATTTGCAAATCAAATCTACCTTCCAAATGTAACCAAACAAGATCTCCGGTCAAACACAATGTTTTCTACCCTTATCTCCCAATTTATATTTAGCATTCATCGCTCAATGTTTTCCAGTTTATCATTTTTAAAATCAATTCAACGTTCTTTAGCATCAAAATTAACCTTCTGAAGATGGAAGAAGCAACAAATCAATAGGTGCAGGTAAACCATACACAACAAAAGGGCACATCTTAGTAGTAGAATGCAATGAGCGATTATAAGCAAATTCAATATGAGGCAAGCATTCCTCCCATTTTCTTATTATTCTTTAGAACACCCT
>JAHHZJ010003742.1:0-28945 GCA_021437245.1 Aegilops speltoides
ATCAAATGTTCTCATTTGACTCCTAAGTCAATATACTCATATATAGATGACCTAGTCATCGACAAATTGTGTGATAGTTGCTAGTGTTTTGATTGTGCATGTTTGACACATATTTCATTTGCTATCTGTAACACCCCGGATCCGATGCGCCAGGTGTCCGCCAGTTATTCGCCTTCGTTGCCATGTCATTTGCTTGCGTGTTGCACTTTGCCATGTCATCATATGCATTTCATATCATGTCATCATGTGCATTTCATTTTGCATACGTGTTCGTCTCATGCATCCGAGCATTTTCCCCGTTGTCCGTTTTGCAATCCGGCACTCCTATGTCCTCCGGTGTTCCCTTCTTCCCTCTTTTCGTGTGCGGGTATTAAACTTTCTCGGAATGGCCCGAGGTTTGCCAGCGACCTTGGTATAGCACCGATGAACCGCTGTCAAGTTTCGTGCCATTTGGAGCTCGTTTAGTACTCAGCGGTTAACCGGGTAACCGTAATGTCCTCTTTTGTTGCAGCCCAACACCCCTTCCAAAGTGGCCCAAAACCCATTTAACTCCCCTCCATGCTCTCGGTCGTTCGATCACGATCGCGTGGCCGAAAACCGCACCTCATTTGGACTCTCCTAGCTCCCTCCATCTATAAATAGACCTCCCCCTCCATTTTTCGCGGATGAAACCCTAGCCCTCTCCCTCCTCGCGCCGCCGGACAAAAACTCCACCGCGCCCGGACATGTCCGCGCGTCACCCCGGCCAATGGGGTGCCGCCACGTCATCGTCTCCGCCGCCTCAGCCTATCTCCTTGCGCCACGTGGGCGTCTCCGGCCTCCCAGCAGAGCCAGCTGCGAGGCCGCGCGAACCGCCAGCCCGCCGCCGCGCCCGGCACCCAGCGCCCCTCCGTTGCCGCGAGCCCGCCTCGCCTCCGGCTCCGGCGGCCGGGCGTCCGCCGCCGCCTCCGCCCGGCGCCGAGCCGCCGTCGCCGCCGCCAGCTGCCTCTGGCGCCCGCCCGGCCCGCGTCTCGGCCTCGCCCTCGGTTCGCCCGCCGCCATCAGCCGGCCCCCGCGCTGAGCTCCGCCCTCGGCGCGCCCGCGCCGACCACCGCACCGCCGAGCTCACCACCACCGTCGCTGGATCCGGTTGGATCGGGTCCGGGCCGCCGGATCCACGCCCCAGCTCCCTCGCGCCTCGCCCGGCCTTTGCGGCCTCGGCCGGCTTCTTGCTGCGTCGCCGTGCTTCGTCCTCGACAGGAGATGGCGGCATACTGCGTCGCTGCGTGGGCCCCATGCCCAGCCAACAAAGCCGGCCTCAAGGCCCGACTCACGCCCGACCAGTGCCCGGCCTCACTCTGCTGTAAGCCGGGCTAAGGCCCCTGGGTGAAAGCCCAGCGCCCATCCTTATTTTTTTTCCTCATGTTGGGCCAGCGATTCAGATTCGGCCCGTGTTGTTTTTTTCACAGTTCTGCGATTTTGTCTATTTATCCGAGGATTAAGCATTTCTGAAAACCCCTAGACCTCATGCATTTAATAAGTAATTAACCGTGCATCGGATTAAAATAATTTATATATGTAAAATGGTTAGTTTTTCATCTAGTTTCATAATATCAACTTTCATCCATGTTTAAAATGTTTAAAGTGCTGTTTGTTTAAATTTGCTCCAATGCCATGCTAAAATGATTTAATTCATAACTAATTAACGTAACTCGAATTTAACAAACTTTATATGTATTTGGGGTGGAAAAATGCCTAGATTAACATGGTCCACTTTATTTTCCTGTTTAACAACTTTAAAATATGTTTTAGGGCAGAACAGTACCTAATTCATAAATTGCATATGAGGTTCTTCCGGAATTGTTGTTTGCTCTTCTGGCCCCATTTAAACTTGCCTAGTTAGGTAGTTTTGTTATGCTTCACCCCTTGCCATGTTAATCAACATTTAATATTGTTGGGTAGCTTAAACAAGAGAGAACTAAATAATTGATGTGGTGTTTCGTCAATATGCAACTTCGTTGCATATTGGGCTCCATTAACTTGTAGTTTTGTTTATGCATATTGCCATGCCATGCCTCATTAAACCGGACATGCATCATACTTGTTTGCGCATCATGACATGTTTATGTGATGGTTGTTTACCATATTGTTTGCTTCTTTCCGGGTTGCTTCTCTCGTTAGCTTCGGTTTCGTTCCGGAGATGTGAGGATTTGTTCGACTTCGTCCGTTTGTCTTCCTCATGGAATCGTTCTTCTTCCTTGCGGGATCTCAGGCAAGATGATCATACCCTCGAAATCACTACTATCTTTGCTATGCTAGTTTGCTCGCTCTTTTGCTATGCCAATCTTTGCGATGCCTACCTTTTGCTTGTCGGCCTCCCAAATTGCCATGTCAAACCTCTAACCTTTGACACCATTCCTAGCGAACCGTTGTTTGGCTATGTTATCGCTTTGCTCAGCCCCTCTTATAGCGTTGTTAGTTGCAGGTGAAGATTGAAGTTTGTTCCTCATTTGGAACATGGAGATGTTGTTCCTTGTTGGAACATGTTTACTTGTTGGGATATCACAATATATCTTATTTAATTAATGCATCTATATACTTGGTAAAGGGTGGAAGGCTCGGCCTTATGCAGTGTTTTGTTCCACTCTTGCCGCCCTAGTTTCCGTCATACGGTGTTATGTTCCCGGATTTTGCGTCCCTTACGCGGTCGGGTGATTTATGGGACCCCTTGACAGTTCGCTTTGAATAAAACTTGTCCAAGCAAAAGGCCCAACATTGACTTTTACCATTTGCCTCACCTAGCCCTTTTTTCCCTTGGGTTTCGGGCCGAGGGTCATCTTTATTTAGCCCCCGGGCGGTGCTCCTTTCAGTGTTGGTCCAACTTTGAGCGATGTCCGGCGCCCCTGAGGCAACAGGGTCTATGCCAACCAGCGTCTTGCTCATCCGGTGTGCCACGAGCGAGTGCGTGCGACTCCTATCGGGATTTGTCGGCTGTCAGGCGGCTTCTTTGGTCTTGTTTTACCATTGTTGAAATGTCTTGATGTACCGGGATACCGAGTCGATCGGATGGGTGAAGGTCTATTCTTCGATGATCGCGAGCTTGTCATGGGCTAAGTTGGGACACCCTGCAGGTATAAACTTTCGAGAGCCGTGCCGCGGTTATGTGGCAGATGGGAATTTGTTAATGTCGGTTGTAGAAAACACTGAAGTTGACCTTATTTAAAATACATCAACCGTGTGTGTTACCGTGATGGTCTCTTTCCGCATGGAGTCCGGAAGTGAACTCTGATGTTGGAGTTATGCTTAGCGCGAGTTGCTATAGGATCACTTCTTGATCATACTTTTGTCGACCGTGCTTTGCCTTCTCTTCTCGCTCTCATTTGCGTATGTTAGCCTCCGTATATGCTAGTCGCTGCTGCAGCTCCACCTCATGCCTTTACCTTACCCATAAGCTTAAATAGTCTTGATCTCATGGTGTGAGATTGCTGAGTCCTCGTGACTCACGGATACTTCAAACCAGTTTGCGGTGCCTATGTTACCGGCGGTGGCGCAACCAAGCTCAAGGAGGAGCTCGATGAACATCTTGTTCATTGTGTTGTTTCGTTTCAGTTGATCAGTAGTGGAGCCCAGTTGGGGTCGATCAGGGTCCTTTGTCGCATTTGGGGTTCTTCTTTTATTTTGGTTCCGTAGTCGGACCTTGATTGTATCTGGATGATGTAATGCTTTATTCATGTAATTGTGTGAAGTGGCGATTGTAAGCCAACTATGTATCTTTTCCCCTTATGTAATACATGGGTTGTGTGAAGATTACCTCACTTGCGACATTGCTTTCAATGCGGTTATGCCTCTAAGTCGTGCCCGACACGTGGGAGATATAGCCGCATCGAGGCGTGACAAGTTGGTGTCGAGCCATCCCGACCTTAGGAGCCCCCTTTGCTTGATCGTTTTTAGTGGCGAGTTGTGTCTAGAAAATGTTTTGAGTCATTTAGGATTATATATATCGGAGAGTTTAGGAATTCTTTTTACTCCCAGTCCTTGACCTTACGGTGAGGTATCTGACGTAGAGTTTTGACTCTTCTCTTCTCAAATTTCACTAAAAGTTTTTTTAGGATCACGCGGGTATCTTGGGATCGTTCAGATATTCTTATAGCGAGAACATTGTCTTGGTTGCCTCGACATTTAGGGGTGTGGCGGTGTCGGGGAGTTGAGCTCCGAGGTGTTGTCGTCATAATTTTATCGTTGCGATTCTGGAATACGAGTTTAATGCGCCGACATCGAAAATCTCTTTTATGCAGTTGTTGGTGAGATAACCCGCTAACCCGATCTTGTGGTGAGTCTGGGAGTATTTCCATGACTTCGTATAACGGATGCTTTTGAAGGTTGAGGTAGAGCGATTTCGAAGGTTTCTTGGTTATGTGTTGACGGATGGATCTGGTGGATGTAGGGATTGTTAGCTTGGGTGAGATATATATTGCTCCCTGTATCCCCAACACAGTTGCATAACGAGAAAGTTTGGGAGTTTCATAGGTGGGAATTCAAGTAGCTCTTAGGATATTTTCCGACGGATGTATGATATGAAATTGGGGTTCGACGTCTAGTGGTCCGCCTATTCACGGTTGGTTTCTGATGGTCTCGTTGTGTCTTAAAGAGTCCTTGGCTATGCCGACTCGGGGACGCTTCGTATGTCATGTGCACTGCCTTGTACATGATGGTGTTGTACGATTGAGCCCGTGTAGGCCCCACCACAAAAACTTCGGATGAAATCTCTATCATATGTTTGTTCCGGCTTATTCTGCAAGCAAATCCTTTGTTTTGTTTTACTTGTGGTATTCAAGTTGCTTCGAAGTCAAATGTTGAATCCATACTTTTCCGAAATGGTGTTCTCATACTCCGATGTGAATACCAATCCTTCTCGACAATCGAGATTGTCATGTAAATCCTTTTAAACCGGCGTGTTTCTCTTCAAGTGGATCAGATCACTTCAACATCAGCAAGACCAATTATCATTTCTTCTCAACGGTGTTTGTTTCATCCGTCTCCAAGTTGCCTTTGTTTTTCCCGCCCACCCACCCTTTTTGCTCAAGGACTAAGATTTTTTTTAATCAAGTATCCATTTATTCATGTGAAGTCTCTTCATTCTTTTCATGAAGATGCTCAACAGTTTCTAGTTCGTCATTCCTCATTCCTTTCTCTTCTCCGGTGGATTCAAGTCAAGTTTTGTTGATCATACCGTTTTCCTCATTTCAATGTCTTCTCATACCGGTGCACCTCATTATCATTCTACTTCTCGCTATTTGTTATTCCGGAGTACTCAAGATATCTCGAAGATTCGTGTTTCCACTCTGCATTCGTTCGAGCTCTTTCGAGATTGGTATCTCATTCAAGTCATTTAATTCAACCGGTGCAATTTCTCGTTAAAATCATTTCCAACGGTGTTTTCTTTTGATTGGGCCCTAACCCACAGGTCTTTTCCCAGGATCTTACCTGACTCTTCTAATTTCCCCGGAGTTTTCATAATTCTTTTCAAGTGTGACGTAAGAATGAATTTCATTAGTCACATGCCTTCTCCAAGATCTTTCAAATTCTTTTCATAGTTGGCTCAACCTCTTCGCTTTGATTCTTCCGGTGTGCCTCAATAATTCTTGGTGGTGTTTCTCGTTGTCAATCTCATCATTTGAAGACCGAAGAAGAGTTTCTCTTTAATCTTGCTCTATTCTCTTCAAGATTCTTGGTGCTAGCTTGTTGCCATCCTCTCACAATTGTTTTCGATTGCGAGAATCTTTTTCACCCATCAGGAGATATTCAAGATTCTTCTCAGTTTGTCATCCGGAGTTCATCAATTCAGGTTTATTCATTCTCAGCATGTGAAGACCGAAGAAGAGTTTCTCTTAAATATTGGTCCATCCTCTTGAATATTCATGGTTCTAGCTTTATGCCATCCTCCTATAATTATTTTTCGATTGTGAGAATTCTTTTCACCCATCCGGAGCATTTCAGGAGTCGTTTCAGTTGATTCTCCGGAGCCCATCATCTCAGTATTATTCATTCCAAATTTCAGCTCTCGTTCTCCAAGTCTTACCGGGGTATCATTCAAGTATTATCTATTCAGCTCGGGATCTCTTCATTCTCTTGCATCTAAATCCCCTCAAGTATCTTCATTCATTTTTCAATTCTTCCCGGTGAATAATGCCTTTGCTACGTTCATTCTCAATTCTTACGGTGGTTCTTTCAAGATCTCTCTTCCTTGTTCATCATATCAATTCATTCGTTGTTTCCAAATCCCACCGGTGGTTCCATCAATACCTTCTCAATTTTGCGCTATATCTCTCTTAAATTATTTCTACGAGAATAAGTAGTATGCCAAATCCGTTGATTGTCATCAATTTAAATTGGTGAAGGATCGCATAACATAATTCTTGTTCTTGTTTCATCCAAGTGATTAATTCCTTCTTTCGGAGTTTGTTCATGATGAATAAATTCTCGATTTCAGTTGTTTCATCTTTTCTTTTCCCGGAGTTCCAAGCTCTCATCATCACGAAGATCCATCTAAATCATTGCAAGGCTTTACCTTGTGTTTTCAACTTCTCTTTCTTTTCATCATCCTTCTATTACCAGAGTTCTTCATGGAGGTTCTACATGGTGGTCCATCAAGGATTCTTTTCATTCTTCAATTGTTCTTCAAGTTTTCTCTTGAAGTTATGATCCGCCAAGCTATACTCAAAAATTAAACATGGTGTTCAACACATGTTTTGTTTTGAGGAGTTCAAGCATTCTTCATCTTGCATTCCAAAGTGCAATTCTTTCTACCTTATCTTCTGAGGTGGTGTTAGGTCATTCTTGATAATTTCCCTTCGCGTTTCATGATTCACAAGTTTTCAAGAGTGACATATTTAAATCCATCATTTTCTCTTTGTTCAAGAGATCTTTTCAACCGTCAATCTCTTGATTGGAGTTAGCTTGGTATAGATTTCACCTAAAGCCTTCCCTAAGGAACGTTGCTATTTTGGTGCTTATTAATGACCCAAGTTATCTCTTTTCCATCTTGGTGGAACAAGCTTTCATCTCTTCGTTAATCTCAAACAAGCAATTGTTTTTCGTTAGTGGCAGAATTTCACCTCAAGTGTTGAGATGTTTTCCATAAGCCCACTACAAGCTTATTCCTTTCGTTGTTGGTTTTCCAACAACTCCGTTCTAGCATTTCTTGTAAGCGTGCTCTTTCAAGATATTGTTTCCCTCCGTTCATTCCATTCCATTCTTTCATTTCTTCCGGAGGCATTGTGATGTTGCTCTTTTCTCTCATCATCTCGAATTGTGAGGATCATGTTCTTCATGCTTATCCATTTAACCGGAGTGTTGTGTCATCTCTTCAAGTTCTTTTCATCTCATCAAGTTTTTCTTCTCTTTTTCTACCGGAGTGCTGTCCAAATTCTGTCATTCTTGTTCTTTGGCTATCTCATTATACCGAGGTGGTCACATTCTTTTCGATCGTGAAACTCTTGATTCATGTCTTTGCAACCTTCAAATTCTCATAATACTCCTTGTTCCTCTTTTCTAACGGGGTGTTTTCAACTTCGTTCATCTTTATTGTACTCTTTCTTTTAAATTGCTCAACCTCTCAAGGTTCATGGTTTCACTCGTTCGTCAGAGAAGCAACTTTGTTTTACCTCTTCTCTTCCTCTTCCGTTTTCTCTCCGGTGCCATCCTAGATCTCGGGACGAGATCCTCTCGTAGTGGTGGAGTGTTGTAACACCCCGGATCCGTCGCCAGTGTCCTTGATTATTAGCCGTTGCCATGTCATTTGCTTGCGTGTTGCACTTTGCCATGTCATCATATCCATTTCATATCATGTCATCATGTGCATTTCATTTTGCATACGTGTTCGTCTCATGCATCAAAGCATTTTCCCGTTGTCCGTTTTGCAATCCGGCACTCCTATGTCCTCCGGTGTTCCTTCTTCCCTCTTTTCGTGTGCGGGTATTAAACTTTCTCGGAATGGCCCGAGGTTTGCCATGACCTTGGTATAGCACCGATGAACCGCTGTCAAGTTTCGTGCCATTTGGAGCTCGTTTGGTACTCAGCAGTTAGCAAGGTAACCGTAATGTCCTCTTTGTTGCAGCCCAACACCCTTCCAAAGTGGCCCAAAACCCATTTAACTCCCTCCATGCTCTCGGTCGTTCGATCACGATCGCGTGGCAAAACCGCACCTCATTTGGACTCTCTAGCTCCCTCCATCTATAAATAGACCTCCCCTCCATTTTCGCGGATGAAACCCTAGCCCTCTCCCTCCTCGCCCGGACAAAAACTCCACAGCGCCGGACATGTCCGCGCGTCACCCCGCCAATGGGGTGCCGCCACGTCATCGTCTCCGCCGCCTCGGCCTATCTCCTTGCGCCCGTGGCGTCTCGGCCTCCCCGCGGAGCCACTGCGAGCCTTGAGCGAGCCCGGCCCGCCGCGCGCGCCCGGCACCCAGCGCCCCTCCGTTGCCGCGGAGCCGCCTCCGCCTCCGGCTCCGGCGGCCGGGCGTCCGCCGCCGCCTCCGCCCGGCGCGACCCGCCCGCCCGCCCGCCCTTTTGCCTCTGGCGCCCGCCCGACCCGCGTCTCGGCCTCGCCCTCGGTTCGCCCGCCGCCATCAGCCGGCCCCGCGCTGAGCTCCGCCCTCGGCGCGCCCGCCGCCACCGCACCCGCCGAGCTTCGCCACCGTCGTGCTGGATCCGCCGGATCGGGTCGGGCGGCCGGATCACGCCCAGCTCCCTCGCGCCTCGCCGACCTTGCGGCCTCGGCTGGCCTCTGCTGCGTCGCCGTGCCGTCCTCGGCGGAGATGGCCGACACCTGCGTCGCCAGCGTGAGCCCTCACCCAGCCAACAAGCGGCCTCAAGGCCCGGCTACAGCCCAACCGGGCGCCGGCCCTCCTCTGCTGCCGGCGGGCCAAGGCCCCTTGGGTGAAAGCCCAGCGCCCATCCTTATTTTTTTCCTCATGTTGGGCAGCGATTCAGATTCGGCCCGTGTTGTTTTTTTCACAGTTACTGCGATTTTGTCTATTTATCGAGGATTAAGCTGTTTCTGAAAACCCCCTAGACCTCATGCATTTAATAAGTAATTAACCGTGCATCGGATTAAAATAATTTATATATGTAAAATGCTTAGTTTTTCATCTAGTTTCATAATATCCAACTTTCATCCATGTTTAAAATGTTTAAAGTGCTGTTTGTTTAAATTTGCTCCAATGCCATGCTAAAATGATTTAATTCATAACTAATTAACCGTAACTCCGAATTTAACAAACTTTATATGTATTTGGGGTGGAAAAATGCCTAGATTAACATGGTCCACTTTATTTTCCTGTTTAACAACTTTAAAATATGTTTTAGGGCAGAACAGTACCTAATTCATAAATTGCATATGAGGTTCTTCCGGAATTGTTGTTTGCTCTTCTGGCCCCATTTAAACTTGCCTAGTTAGGTAGTTTTGTTATGCTTCACCCCTTGCCATGTTAATCAACATTTAATATTGTTGGGTAGCTTAAACAAGAGAGAACTAAATAATTGATGTGGTGTTTCGTCAATATGCAACTCGTTGCATATTGGGCTCCATTTAACTTGTAGTTTTGTTTATGCATATTGCCATGCCATGCCTCATTAAACCGGACATGCATCATACTTGTTTGCGCATCATGACATGTTTATGTGATGGTTGTTTACCATATTGTTTGCTTCTTTCCGGGTTGCTTCTCTCGTTAGCTTCGGTTTCGTTCCGGAGATGTGAGGATTTGTTCGACTTCGTCCGTTTGTCTTCCTCATGGAATCGTTCTTCTTCCTTGCGGGATCTCAGGCAAGATGATCATACCCTCGAAATCACTACTATCTTTGCTATGCTAGTTTGCTCGCTCTTTTGCTATGCCAATGCTGCGATGCCTACCTTTTGCTTGTCAGCCTCCCAAATTGCCATGTCAAACCTCTAACCTTTGACACCATTCCTAGCGAACCGTTGTTTGGCTATGTTACCGCTTTGCTCAGCCCCTCTTATAGCGTTGTTAGTTGCAGGTGAAGATTGAAGTTTGTTCCTCGCTGGAACATGGAGATGTTGTTCCTTGTTGGAACATGTTTACTTGTTGGGATATCACAATATATCTTATTTAATTAATGCATCTATATACTTGGTAAAGGGTGGAAGGCTCGGCCTTATGCAGTGTTTTGTTCCCTCTTGCCACCTAGTTTCCGTCATACGGTGTTATGTTCCCGGATTTTGCGTCCCTTACTGCGGTCGGGTGATTTATGGGACCCCTTGACAGATTCGCTTTGAATAAAACTTGTCCAGCAAGGCCCAACATTGACTTTTACCATTTGCCTCACCTAGCCCTTTTTTTTCCCTTGGGTTTCGAGCCGAGGGTCATCTTTATTTTAGCCCCGGGCGGTGCTCCTTCATTGTTGGTCCAACTGGCGATGTCCGGCGCCCTGAGCGACCAGGGTCTATGCCAACCCAGCGTCTTGCTCATCCGGTGTGCCACGAGAGCGAGTACGTCGACTCCTATCGGGATTTGTCGGCTGTCGAGGCGGCTTTGCTGGTCTTGTTTTACCATTGTTGAAATGTCTTGATGTACCGGGATACCGAGTCGATCGGATGTCTTGGGTGAAGGTCTATTCCTTCGATGATCGCGAGAGCTTGTCATGGGCTAAGTTGGAACACCCTGCAGGTATAAACTTTCGAGAGCCGTGCCGCGGTTATGTGGCGAGATGGGAATTTGTTAATGTCGGTTGTAGAAAACCTGAAGTTGACCTTATTTAAAATACATCAACCGTGTGTGTTACCGTGATGGTCTCTTTCCGTGAGTCCGGGAAGTGAACTCTGATGTTGGAGTTATGCTTGGCGCGAGTTGCTATAGGATCACTTCTTGATCATACTTTTGTCGACCGTGCTTTGCCTTCTCTTCTCGCTCTCATTTGCGTATGTTAGCCTCCGTATATGCTAGTCGCTGCTGCAGCTCCACCTCATGCCTTTACCTTACCCATAAGCTTAAATAGTCTTGATCTCGCGGGTGTGAGATTGCTGAGTCCTCGTGACTCACGAGATACTTCAAACCGGTTTGCGGTGCCTATGTTACCCGGCGGTGGCGCAACCAAGCTCAAGGAGGAGCTCGATGAAGATCTTGTTCATTGTGTTGTTTCGTTTGATTGATCGATAGTGGAGCCCGGTTAGGGTCGATCGAGGTCCTTTATGCATTTGGGGTTCTTCTTTTATTTTGGTTCCGTAGTCGGACCTTGATTGTATCTGGATGATGTAATGCTTTATTCATGTAATTGTGTGAAGTGGCGATTGTAAGCCAACTATGTATCTTTTCCCCTTATGTAATACATGGGTTGTGTGAAGATTACCTCACTTGCGACATTGCTTTCAATGCGGTTATGCCTCTAAGTCGTGCTTCGACACGTGGGAGATATAGCCGCATCGAGGGCGTGACACTATCTTATTGTGTGAGCATGTTGGATGCATGATTTTATCCATTCGAGGACATCCATTTGTTGCTTTGGTCTTTTTGGATTTTTCTTTTTGACCAAATGGATGGACAAGAATGCCTAAGTTCCTCCCCTAGCTATCTATGCTTTCTTGTCTCAAACTCTATTCATGCTTATATCACAAACTTTGATCAAGTCTTTTTGGACACACAGTGAGGAGCACTTTCGGAGCCACCGATCCGTCAAAAGCTTAACCTCCAAAACCTTCTAAGTATTTTCGGTCGGACCAACCCACTCAAAATCGGACGGACGAAAGCACTTGGATTGATCTAGGTTTTCACCTCGGTGAAACCGAGTTGCAATTCGGCGTGACGAAGTGAGTGCTGCTTGCGATTAACCATCTCGGTGCCACGAGTTTTACAACTTCGGTCCCACCGACAACTAAAGGTATATATACGAGGGCAGCGCATGTTGATTCTTTCTTCAAAGCGCCTCGCCCCAAACCCTTTCTTTGCCGTCGCCGTGGTCTCCGGATCGTCTCCGTCGTCGTGCATGCGCCCTCGCCCATGGGTCTCCGTCGCCGTCAGCGGACAATCTCTCCGTGCCGTTGCCGCCAGAGAAAACTCCACCAAGTTAGGGTGAGTTTGATCCTCTCGTGTTCAACCTCCGATTCTATGCACGATTGGTTTGTCTAGCTTCTTGCCACGTTTGAGATCTTCCTATCCAGTGATTAGTTCTTAGAACGAAATTGAGTAAAAGTTTTAGGGTTAGGTTTCCGCGAACACATCTCGGTGAGACCGATTCTACATTCTCGGTATGACCGATTTGGCTTCGGCCATTGCCTTCGCACTTTTCGGTCCAACCGAGGTTGTGCAAATCGATGCGACGAAATGAGGATTTAGTGAAACCCTAGTGTTCTCGGCTAGACGAAACCCATTTCGGTCCAACAAAGAAAGTGGTGTGAATGGTTACATTTAGACACGCCGGATTCACGAATTTTAGACTCGATGCGACCGAAATGCATTCTGTGAAAACCTAAAACTAAAATTTGAACTCATCTGTTTGCAAAATCTTCTGCGGTTTGTGATAACTCTTCTATTCTGCCTATACCTTATCTATTCACGGGTTGTCGACCATGTCGGATGCCGTGTGAGCCGAGCAGTGCGAATCTCCAATTGCTGAAATTCGAGGCGGGCACTAGTCCACGAGGCAGCAGCTTTTACGATGATGGTGAGAGGAGCACACCAAGTGGTTTGCCTCCTGCTGCCACCAGGGCCAGGAAGATGTAACATCCCAATTTTTATTAAATTCGGATGTTAATAGAATCATTCAATGCATATCATATTTCTTTGCATTTTGGAGTTTTTAAAAATATTCAAATAATATTTTCCACTCGAGAAAAACAAATGAGAGGGATAAGATGACTTCCTCAAAATATAAAAGAGTGGGAAATTATATTTTGAATATTATTTGAAGTTTTGGAGTTTATTTGGTATTTATTTTATCGACAAAAAGTGCATTAATTGCATTAGGAAATATTTACAAAAATGTTACGTGCTTAATTTAATGTTCATTAGGCTCTAAATATTGCATAGTTATTTTATAAATTATTGTGGTGATTTTATTAATTCATTTGAATTAATTATGACCACTTTAGTGTTACATTAAAAAAAACACGACGCATACGCACTCACACTTTGGACGAAACCAGTTCGGCCCGAGGGGCCTTGCCTTGACCGAACCAGCCCATCGCCATTTAGCTAAAGGCCGACCAGCGCAAGCCTTCCGCCCGGTCGGCCGCCGCGCCCGCCCTCGCTCGCTACCGCCGCCGCCACTGACTGGTGGGCCCTGCTCCACCTCATCGTCCCCAACCTCCCGCTTGCCCCGCTGGATAAGCACGCACGCGCGCTCCCGAACCCGCCGGCCGAAGCTCTCGGGATAGAGCTTATCCCTCGCTCCCGAGCCCTCTCTCGCGCCTATAAAGCCCTCGACCCCTCTCTCCATTCTGCCACCTCGCTTCGTCCCACGCCGCCCATAGCCGCCGCCGTTGTAGTTTGGATCTCGCCGGCGAGCGGACCTCGCGGAGCTTTCCGTCGCCGATAAGCCACCACGGCATCCACCTTCTTCGTCAAATGATTTCCCGACGACAGCGCATCCGTTTGACATCTTTTCTCGCCTAGGTCCGCCGGAAGCAGCGCCCAGCGTCGCCCGACCTCGCCGAACTCGAGCCCCGCCGCCCTCGCCCGCCCGTCCGGACGTCGCCGACGACGCGCCGCCACCACCATCCGGACGCCCTCGCGCCGCACCTCCCGTCTTCTTCCCGCGCCGAGGACCGCCGTAGCCGCCGCCCCTCCGTCACCAAGCGCCGCGCCGCCGTCTTAAATGCGTCGCCGCCACCACCTCCACCACTTGTAAGCCGCCGCCCCACCCTCACCCGTTCGATCTAGCATGGGCGGCCTAGATTAGATTAGGTTTGGTTTTTATTTGCGCGAAGAGGTGCGCGTTAACGCGGTTCCTTAAACCGGCGGTTTCATTTAAACCGGCGTCGGTTTTCTTTAGTTAACCGCCGCCTTTTTTTTTATTTAGCGGCCGTTCGCGTATAGCCTCGCAGCGGACGCTGCTCGGCCAGCCACGAGCCGCCACGTGGCGAGGACTTGTTCGCATAATAGTTTTCTTCTCTGTTTAGTCCACTGTAATTAGCAGTTAGTCCACGGACTTAGCATAGCCACAACTTTTAACCGTAGATCCAAACTCGATGAAACCAGCGGCAAATTCTTCGTATTGTTTAGATCTATCCAGTGGTATCCTTTTGCAAACTTTTACAGATTCAAATTTGAATTTATTCAGATTTGAATTTGAACTTCAAATAGCCATATCTCCCAAACCGTAGCTCGATTAAATTGAATCTTTTGCACTTTGTCACCGTAGCCAAACCCTATCACCTGGACCTTTGTCACAATAATTTTCACACACTAGAATCTGCCCATTAATATTTTACTAGTATGCATAATGCGCACTATAGTTCACATCACTTTTTGAACCATAGGCCTATGTTGTTTTACACCTAGAATATTTTTCATGCTAGTTAAGTGTGATGTTGTTCATTTGGTTTTCGAGACTTTTGCTTTGCATGTTCTTCTTGGTTCTCTTGAATGTTTGCTTATGTTTGTTTATCTCCTTTGCGATAGATTGCGGTCTGAAGCGAATATTTTCGATCTTTAGAATTCAACCAGCGGTACCAAGGCAAGTTGCATCTTGATCATGTTTTATTTCCTATGTTTTATTATGCACTTAGTTCTTTGCGGTAGGACTGCATGATAGGACTTGATGCCGCATGACTATGCTTTTCACCCGATAGTTCATTGAGGTAGGTCTGAACCATATGACATTGTCGCCATCGTTTTACATTATGTTGCTTCGCTAAGTAGGCGTGGATTGGGGAGTGAACATTGTAAAGTATGAGTGACAATGTAGTAAGTAGGACCTAAGTTAATTAATGAACTACAGGCGGAAACTTGAGGAATGGTGGCGAAATGCTGATTAGAACGCATGGGAAATCCATGGTGGTGCACCACTAGTGGACCGTCGCTCGAGGCTCAAAGAGATCAATCGTATTCTCATGTCTAGAAGCTTACGTGTGCAGCCACAAGCCAATATGGGCTCTGGCTTAGTTGAGTAGTTAGTGTGACCCCTTCGGGATGGGCTAGCAGATGTAGAATGATGTAGGTGTACCGGCCTATCCGTGGGTTAAGGGGAGCATTTTGAAAGACTATGTCTCGATCTTCCGATCATGGAGGTGGTCGAGTCTTGTGGGGAAAAGTCATAACCTCTGCAGTGTCAACCTAATCGATTAGCCGTGTCCCGATTACGGACATCTTGAGCATCTAGTAGTGAAAATGCCGGAGATCTCCTCACCTTTAATTAAGCAGTTGGGATTTAAATGAAACTTGGGAGCGGATGGAGTTGGGTTTGCCAACTCATCCTATGCAAATGTGTAGTAGTAGAATAACATCTTTTCTAATAGGAAAAAAGCTAGCTTTATGCAAAAACTAAACTTAGAGCTTTCCACCAGCCAAATTGCATGTACAAGTAGGTTCATTACACTTATGATGTGACTTGCGGTACATTCAATGTCTTGACCTATATGGCTGCAACTTATCACGTTGCGGATATATCAACGAGGATTAAGGTGCGATAGGTCGATGTTCTACACTCAACCTTGCTCGTGGAGTTGGACTCATTTACTACTTTGCTTCCATGATATTTGTTATTGGCTTTATGCCTATTTTGTAATAAATGTATTACTCTGGTCTATCGATGTAATAAAGAGATGTGTGTTATTTACATTATTTCATCGAGTCGTGTAATGCTAACAAGTCGATCCGAGGACTAGCACGGTAAGCACAGAGACTTGACTCTTACCGAGTCGGTCGCTACAAGATGGTATCGAGCACACGTTGATTGTAGGGCGCGACCCTAGAAAATGGAAAAGCCATAGGATAAAAACTTTATTTTCACTTTCCTATATATCCTTTGGTCTCGTACCTTCTTTATACTGTACTAATTTCTTCCCCCTTTCAAAGTGTAGATGTAAATCCGCCATTGTCGAGTTTGAGCAGCCCGATGAGACCATGCCTTTTGGACGGCGGTGGTGAAAATCGTGAAGCACACGAAGATTGGGCTTCCCACATTCACTGGAACCTTCACCACCACCTGCCCGAGGAGACACGTTGGAGGATCGATGCCCATATCCTGGGCGCATCCTCGGAAACCGCACCAAGCCCATTGATTTCCATGTGGATCTTGCAACATGGGGCTTGGGCGAGGCATCGCTGCTCACGTTGCTCTCGGGCGTATTCGGGAGGAGTATGGCGAAGACCTCAAGAGGACCTCCTTCGTGATGTCACGGACGCCCATGACGCAAATGGAGATGTGGTGCGTACCACGGAGGGCGAGGCGATAGCATCCCATATCCGGGACATGGAGGATCACATTCGTATGATGGGCTGGAGCTGTCGACAACATGATCGTCATCAAGAACCTCATGACTCGCAAGGCCGATCTCGAGGAGGAACTCCAAGGCCTTCGCATCGAGCATGAGGGAGAGCTGGGCGCCTCTGAGGAGAAGATCGGCGATCTGAAGCTTGAGCTTGAGGAGGCGAGGAGAAGCTGGATGAGGAGAAAACATCCGGGAGGATCACTCATATGGTGCCTATGTCGGCCGGGACAAGGACCGGGGTGATGAGCTTGGAGATGATGACCTGAGACGGTGATGCAAGGACACTGATGTCAACATGGTTGGTGGTCTTCATCCGACGAGAGTTAGATTTTATACCACCATGAGAGTTAGGAATTTGATTTACGTTATCCGATTAGTTTTATTTCATTTGTGAGACCTTGTCAAATCTTGTGACATGGCTTACCTTAGGTTTGATTGTTCATGTGAACCCCTTTGAGTGAAATTGAATTGGAGTGATTTGAAGTTTATTTGCTATCATGTGCATATGGGTAGTGTGATTTTACTCCCTAGGCCTTATTCTATTCTGACTTCTCATCCACTCTAAACCCATCAGATGCCTCCAAGACGTGACCTCGAATTCAACTTTCCGCCGGAGCTCGCGGAGTTGATCCAGCAGCGAGAATGCTCTTATGCGAGATGGTCATTGTAAGCGAACGAACAACAACAACCCACCGCCGCCACCTCCGGTTAGCAGTCTTACCCGTTTTACGAGGCTGCAACCACCGTGTTCTCCAGACCGCGGAGCCAATCGTCGCGATGGTGGCTCCGCAAGATAAGAAGGAGCTAACCACGGCGGGATCAATGATGATCTTGAGAAGGTGAAGTTTGCCGCCCATCATTTGGATGGCCCGGCCGCCGCAGTGGGAGAACTACACCACCACATACCCCTTGGAGGATGTGACTTGGACTCGATTCAGCGGGCATTCCGCCTTTGCTCATGTCTCGGTGGAGCCATGAGTCGAAGAAGAAGGAGTTCATAACTTGTGCGGGGAGGGCCATACGGTACCCGATATCTTGATGAGTTGATAAGTTGGCCCGTTATGCACGGGGGCGTGGCCGATGCATGCGATAGCGGAGAAGTTTGGAGGGTGAGCGATGAGTTGGGAGTTCGATTGGTATGGCGACCTTTGTGAACTATCGAGGAGTTGGTTGATAAGGCTACCATTCTCGAAGGCAAGCACCGGCGGATGGAGAATGGTAAGAGAAATACGGTCATGGGAAGTATAACTCCGGAGTTCAACGAAACCCGCTTCAGCCCGTACTCGGGAAGTTACGGATCGAGGAACTAGCAAGTTTGGAGGAATCATCATAACCATGGAGGCCACATTGACATGGAGAAATGGACACAACCACCATGGTCACAAGCATGGAAATGGCAATGGAGGAATGGCAACCAACAGCATTTCAACCCTTCTACACCAATGAAGAAGGATCTGAGTCACATCACTTGCTTCAAATGCAAGAAGGCAGGCACTACTCAATGAGTGTCTGAGGCGCAGAATAAATGGAAATGGCAATGGGAATTCGGAGGCAAGAAGCCTAATCCTTTCACTAAGGGGCATGTGAATCATGTCAATGTGGAAGAGGTCTATGAACAACTGACGCAGATGATTGGTAAGTTCTTGGTTAATTTATTTCCAGCACTCGTTCTTTTTGACCTTTGGTGCATCGCATTCATTCATATCAAGGGGATTAGTGGATAGACATAAGTTGCCTACCGTAGCTCTTAAGGCACCCATTCTAGTGAGTTCCCCAGGAGCCGAGTCTATGGCTAGTCAGGGATGTTTCCAGTTGCCTTTGAACATAGGGGGACATGTTTTCCCTACGGATATGATCATACTAGAGTCACAAGGGTTGGATGTAATCCTAGGGATGGATTGGATGTCCAAGTATGAGGGGACCATCGATTGTGCTAGTAGATCGATTTTTCTCACCACCCCAGAGAAGAAGAGGATCAAGTATGTATCTAGGCTTAAGCCTAAGAGGACTCAGGTGAACTCTCTTATGGGAGTTGTCCAGGAAGAAGTACCAGTGGTGAAGGATTATCCGATGTATTTCGGAGGAGTTACGGGTATGCCGCGGATCGGAGATTGAGTTTTGATCGAGTTCTTTGCCGGTCTGGGACCTATCTCAAGAGGCCGTGTCGGATGCCGCTAATGATTTGGAGGAAGTCAAGAAGCAGATTAAGGAGTTGCTAGAGAAAGGGTATATTAGCCTGAGTTCATCACCTTAGGGAGCCCAGTACTCTTAGTAGAGAAGAAGGATGGAACCTTGAGGATGTGTGTGGATTACCGCTCTTTGAGCGAGGTGACCATCAAGAACAAGTATCCCTACCAATGATCAATGACTTGTTTGACCAGCTAGAAGGAGCTAGTGTTTTCTCCAAGATCGATCTTGATCGGTTATCCCAATTGAAGATCCGTGAGAAGGATATACCCAAGACAGCTTTTACCACAAGGTATGGGCTTTATGAGTATCTGATCATGTCCTTTGGATTGACTAATGCCCTGCCTATTTTATGAGCATGATGAACAAGGTGTTCATGGAGTTCTTGGATAAGTTCGTTGTGGTATTCATTCATGACATATTGGTTTTCTCCAAGAATGAGGAGGAACACGCTGAACATCTGCGCTTGGTTTTGGAGAAGCTCGAGAGAACATCAACTTTATGCCAAGTTCAGCAAGTGTGAGTTTTGGCTCAAGGAAGTCGGATTCCTTGGACATGTTGTGTCGGTGAAGGATTGCGATGGACCCTACCAAGGTAGAGTCGATCCACGAATGGAATGCACCCACCACAGTTGGCGAGATTCGCGATTTCCTTGGACTTACGAGGATATTATAGGAGATTTATTGAAAATTTCTCTAAGATTGCAAGGCCCATGACAACGTTGTTGAAGAAGGACACCAAGTTCGTTTGGGTGAAGAATGTGAAGCCAGCTTTCAAGAGTTGAAGAAGCGTTTGGTTCTGACCCAGTGCTAATCCTACAGCGTACACAAGGACTTTCGGTGTATTGTGATGCTTCACGTCGGGGACTTGGAGGTGTTCTTATGCGGGAGGGAAAAGTTGTAGCTTATGCTTCACGGCGACCGACCTCATGAGTTGAACTATACCACGCATGATTTGGAGTTAGCGACCGTTGTGCATGCACTCAAGACATGGAACACTATCTTATTGGGAATCGTTGTGATGTTTACGGATCACAAGAGTTTGAAGTACATTTTCACGCGAAGGAGTTGAATCTCGGGCAAAGGAGATGGTTGGAACTTATAAAGGATTATGACATGAGTCGCATTATCATCGGGAAAAGCCAATGTTGTGGCGGATGCTTTGAGCCGTAAGAGTTATGTTAACACCCTTACGGCGGGAGGTTTACCTCGGGAGTTATGTGATGAGCTTAGAGATCTTGATTGGAAATAGTTCCAAGAGGTTATGTTGCACTTTTCGAGTCAGATCCACCTTGTTGGGAAGAATCGAGAGAAGCCCAAAAGTTGGACCAGGTATTCTGAGATAAAGGAAATGATGAGCAAAGGGAAAGCAAAAGGATTCGTGAGGATGAAAGTGGAACCCTATGGTTTGAGCAGCGGTTTGTGTACCCAATGATCCGAGAGATCGGAAGTTGATTCTTGAGAGGCTCATGACTCACCATATTCGATACACCGAGCAACACCAAGATGTATTTGGACTTGAAGAAAAGTTTTTGGTGGGCGGTATGAAGAGAGAGATTGCAGTATGTGGCGATATGTGATGTATGTCGAGAGTAAAAGCAGAGCATCGAAACCAGCCGGTTTACTTCAGCCGTTGCCGATACGATTGGAAATGGGATAAACTTGGTATGGACTTTATCACGGGGTTACCGGGACCCGTTCAGTTATGATTCCATTTGGGTGATAGTGGATCGATTGACCAAGGTTGCTCACTTCATTCGATGAAGACCACCTATACAAGTGCTAAGGTGGCAAAGATATATATGACCGAGGATTGTATATGCGCATGGAGTTAGAGGAGCATCGTGTCGGATAGAGAACACAGTTTACCTCAAAGTTTTGGAATCGGTTGCATGAAACTTTGGGTACCGGGCTAGAGTTTAATCTGACCTTCCATCCCGCGGTGATGGGCGGAGAGAGAGTCAATCAGATTCTAGAGGACATCTTTGAGAGCTTGTGCGCTAGACTATGGGTCTAGTTGGGATGATAACTTACCCTCATGAGTTCTCGTACAACAACAGCTACCAAGCCGGTTCTGGATGGCCTTTGAGGCATTGTATGGCGAAATCAGGACACCTTTGATGTGGGATGGAGTTGGAGATGCATAAATTGTTTGGACCTGATTTGATCGAGGATTGAGAGGAGAAGGTCAAGTTGATTCGTGCGGACTTAAGATAGCCCGATCAAAGCGGAAAAGTTATCTTGATGCTAAGCGCAAGGAAGTGATCTATGAAGTGGGAGATAGAGCATATCTTGAGTGTCTCCACTTGAGGTATTAAGAGATTTGGAGTCAAAGGAAAGTTAGCACCACGATTTGTGGGACCATCTGAGTTCGGAGCAGAGGAGAGGTTGCATACCAGTTGGAATTACGGAGGCTTTATCGGGAGTTCATGATGTGTTTCATGTTTCCCGGTGAAGAAGTGTCATGCGAGAGATGGCGGATATTCCTTTGAGAATCTGATTGCCACTCGAGGCAATTCAGTTAGAAGCGATCGACTTATGAGGAGAAGCCTATTAAGATTCTTGAGGCTGAGAGAGGATCACTCGAACCAAAATCATCGGGTTACGCAAAGTTCGATGGAGTCACCCACAGGAGGAAGCTACAGGAAAGAGAAGAAGATCTCGAGCGGGACCATCCACACCTTTTTTTGTGACCCGAATCTCGAGGGCGAGATTCATCTTAAGAAGTGGTTTGTAACATCCCAATTTTATTAAATTCGGATGTTAATAGAATCATTCAATGCATATCATATTTCTTTGCATTTTGGAGTTTTAAAAAATATTCAAATAATATTTTCCACTCGAGAAAAACAAATGAGAGGGGATAAGATGACTTCCTCAAAATATAAAAGAGTGGGAAATTATATTTTGAATATTATTTGAAGTTTTGGAGTTTATTTGGTATTTATTTTATCAGCAAAAAAGTGCATTAATTGCATTAGGAAATATTTACAAAATGTTACGTGCTTAATTTAATGTTCATTAGGCTCTAAATATTGCATAGTTATTTTATAAATTATTGTGGTGATTTTATTAATTCATTTGAATTAATTATGACCACTTTAGTGTTCTGTTAAAAAAAAAACACACGCACGCACTCACCCGCTGGACGAAACAGTTCGGCCCGAGGGCCTTGTAGCCTTGACCCAGCCAGCCAGCCCAGCAGCCATTTAGCTAAAACCCAGCCAGTGCGACGCCTACCGCCCGGTCGGCCAAGCCGCGCCCGCCCTCGCTACTACCCGCCGCCAGCGGTGGTGGGCCCGCTCCACCTCATCGTCCCCAACCTCCCGCTTGCCCGCTGAATAAGCACGCACGCGCTCCCGAACGAACGGCCAAGCTCTCGGGATAGAGCTTATCCCTCGCTCCCGAGCCTCTCTCGCGCCTATAAAGCCCTCGACCCCCTCTCGATTCGCCACCTCGCCGTCCCACGCCGCCCATAGCCGCCCGCCGTTGTAGTTTGGATCTCGCCGGCGAACGGACCTCGCCGGACTTTAAAACGTCGCCGATAAGCCACCACGGCATCCACCTTCTTCGTCAAATGATTTCCCGACAGCAGCGCATCCGTTTGACATCTTTTCCTCGCCTAGGTCCCGCGGAGCAGCGCCCAGCGACGCCCGACCTCGCCGAACTCGAAACCCCTCCGCCCTCGCCCGCCCGTCCGGACGTCGCCGGCGACGCCGCCACCACCATCCGGGCGCCCTCGGCGCGCGCGCACCTCCCGTCTTCTTCCCGCGCCGAGGACCGCCGTAGCCGCCGCCCCTCCGTCGCCAAGCCGCGCGCGCCGTCTTCGTCGTCGCCGCCACCACCTCCGACCCTTGTAAGCCGCCGCCCACCCTCACCCGTTCGATCTAGCATGGGCGGCCTAGATTAGATTAGGTTTGGTTTTTTATTTGCGAAGAGTGCGCGGTTAACGCGGTTCCCTTAAACCGTGGGTTTATTTAAACCGGCGTCGGTTTTCTTTAGTTAGCCGCCATTGTTTTTTTTTATTTAGCGGCCGTTAGCGTATAGCCTCGCAGCGGACGCTGCTCGCCGACCACGAGCCGCCACGTGGCGAGGACTTGTTCATAATAGTTTTCTTCTCTGTTTAGTCCACGTAATTAGCAGATTAGTCCACGACTTGCATAGCCACAACTTTTTAACCGTAGATCAAACTCGATGAAACCAGCGGCAAATTCTTCGTATTGTTTAGATCTATCCAGTGGTATCCTTTTGCAAACTTTTACAGATTCAAATTTGAATTTATTCAGATTTGAATTTGAACTTCAAATAGCCATATCTCCCAAACCGTAGCTCGATTAAATTGAATCTTTTGCACTTTGTCACGTAGCCAAACCCTATCACTGGACCTTTGTCACAATAATTTTCACACACTAGAATCTGCCCATTAATATTTTACTAGTATGCATAGTACGCACTATAGTTCACATCACTTTTTGAACCATAGGCCTATGTTGTTTTACACCTAGAATATTTTTCATGCTAGTTAAGTGTGATGTTGTTCATTTGGTTTTTCCGAGACTTTTGCTTTGCATGTTCTTCTTGGTTCTCTTGAATGTTTGCTTATGTTTGTTTATCTCCTTTGCGATAGATTGCGGTCTGAAGCGAGAATATTTTCAGTCTTTAGAATTCAACCAGCAGTACCAAGGCAAGTTGCATCTTGATCATGTTTTATTTCCTATGTTTTTATTATGCACTTAGTTCTTTGCGGTAGGACTGCATGATAGGACTTGATGCCGCATGACTATGCTTTTCACCCGATAGTTCATTGAGGTGAGTCGAACCATATGACATTGTCGCCATCGTTTTACATTATGTTGCTTCGCTAAGTAGGCGTGGATTGGGGAGTGAACATTGTAAAGTATGAGTGACAATGTAGTAAATAGGACCTAAGTTAATTAATGAACTACAGGCGGAAACTTGAGGAATGGTGGCGAAATGCGATTAGAACACGCATGGGAAATCCATGGTGGTGCACCACTAGTGGACCGTCACTTCGAGGCTCAAAGAGATCAATCGTATTCTCATGTCTAGAAGCTTACGTGTGCAGCCACAAGCCAATATGGGCTCTGGCTTAGTTGAGTAGTTAGTGTGACCCCTTAGGGATGGGCTAGCGGATGTAGAATGATGTAGGTGTACGGCCTATCCGTGGGTTAAGGGGAGCATTTTGAAAGACTATGTCTCGATCTTCCGATCATGGAGGTGGTCGAGTCTTGTGGGGAAAAGTCGCAACCTCTGCAGTGTCAACCTAATCGATTAGCCGTGTCCCGATTCACGGACATCTTGAGCATCTAGTAGTGAAAATGCTTGGAGATCTCCTCACCTTTAATTAAGCAGTTGGGATTTAAATGAAACTTGGGAGCGGATGGAGTTGGGTTTGCCAACTCATCCTATGCAAATGTGTAGTAGTAGAATAACATCTTTTCTAATAGGAAAAAAAAGCTAGCTTTATGCAAAAACTAAACTTAGAGCTTTCCACCAGCCAAATTGCATGTACAAGTAGGTTCATTACACTTATGATGTGACTTGCGGTACATTCAATGTCTTGACCTATATGGCTGCAACTTATCACGTTGCGAGATATATCCGACGAGGATTAAGGTGCGATAGGTCGATGTTCTACACTCAACCTTGCTTGTGGAGTTGGACTCATTTACTACTTTGCTTCCATGATGTTGTTATTGGCTTTATGCCTATTTTGTAATAAATGTATTACTCTGGTCTATCGATGTAATAAAGAGATGTGTGTTATTTACATTATTTCATCGAGTCTTGTGTGTGCTAACAAGTCGATCCGAGGACTATACGGTAAGCCACAGAGACTTGACTCTTCTGAGTCGGGTCGCTCTGAAGAAGAAGAAATTCGATGAAGAGGATTACGATTTCATAGTGAGGAAGAGATCTCATCTAAGCCTAAGAGGAAAGTTGTTGCCAAAAGAGCATCAAGGGCGACAAATCAAGAAAGGCACCGACAAAGTGAAGAAGTCCACAGTTGCTAAGGAGCTGAGCATGGAAGAAGAAACTTGAGCAAGGTGAAGAAAACTTCCAAGAGGAAGAGGATTGTGCATGATGAAGCGGTGATGATGATTACGATGAGGAAGCACTGAGCCTCCTCGAAGCCTAAGTTGATGGGTGATGCCATCGAGGCGGGAGCACCTTCAAAGTCTAAGCCATCGGCTCCGGCAAAGGCAGCTCAAGTCAAACTTCTTGCCAAGCCAAGAAAGGCTAAGAAACATTCTGCTTGAGAGAAGAAGAAAGACAATGTGCCACCGGTGAGTCGGATGATGAGGCACTGTAATCTTGAAACTCCGTCGAAGCTGCGATCCACAATGATGCTCATCCTCGAGCTGAAAACATGAAGGAAAGAAAGGACAAAGGTCTCGGGCTATGGAGCAAGCTGATCCATATGCCGTAAGAAGAAGGGCTGCTGTTGACCCAAGGTTCCACACCGGAAGCGACAAGATTTCTATGAGGCTGTGCTTATGGACAAAAGCCCATTATTCTTGACACTCGCTATGTTATTGGGCATATATTGATAGTGAAAACCTGAGACTACTTTCCACATGTGCATGAGAGCTTTCTTGCATGTGGTGTTGCTGCGTTCGTTGGTCGAAAGCCGTGATTGGAATGATGAGATGATCATGCAATTCTATGCCACTGACTCATTTCTATCCGGATGGCGAGATTGTATGGATAGTGAAGGTCGGAGATTCTCTTCAAGCTGTTGAAGAATGGGCGACCTTCTTGAATGCTCGATATCAGAGAAGATGATGTTGATGTCTATGGAATTCCCAAGAAAAACCATGAGTCTATGAAGAATATGTACAATGAGGTACCGACTAAGGATGTAGAGTTACGGAAGCTCGGCTCGGTGTATCATCTCGAGGCAGGTCTCCTACCACGAACACAATTTGAGGCATACCTTGATGCCCAAGTGCGGAGATCATCGCATGATAAGAGGCTATTCTATCAACATGCTGCATATACTTGATCGGAAGGCACCTTTCAAGGTGATGGACACGATAGTTGAGACTATCAAGAGGGCTGCTGACGAGACCGAGAAGAGGTCGTGTGGATTCGCCCGCACATTGGATGCTTATCAATGCCAAGTTTGGCACGGGCACCTACTTGTTGGAGCGACCACACTTGCCACTGCGGCTGAGCATGAGGACAATGAAGTTGTGATGGTGAGGATGATCCACGTCTGTTGAAGGTCAAGCAAAGTCTGAAGCGCCAAACAAGCTAAAGCTGAGAAGGAAGCGCAGCGGCGGCAGCTAAACCAAGAGTGTTGGAGAACAGCTCCTTGAAGCTACCGGAGGATTGAACAGCGCTGGCGACATTATGCGATCTCGGGAGAGTCTTGAGAGGATAGTTGAAGACAAGTTCCATGCTACGGATGTCAAAGTGGCCCGAAGTGCAAATCACTTGTCAACAAGCTTGAGGCGGAATATCGAGAAGCCAAGAGGAGAAGGAAGAGCTCATGAAGGAGATGCGAGATGACCTAGTCCGGAGATGATTATGAGCAGACTGCTCGGTTCCTACAAGACCCAGATCATTGCTATTCGATGGCAGACACGAGGTTCTGACCTCGGCACCTCCACAGCTCCATCAGTTCAGCTCGGCTCAAGTGACCACTCCTCGGCTCCCGAGACATCGGCGAAGCCTTTGCGGATCAGCTATCTCAACTCCATCAACCTGCGAGGAGCCGCCCGCGAGTCCCTAGTGACGTTTAGCTCTATACCTTCGAACTTTTGGTAACTTGTTGCCAAAGGGAAAAGTGTATAGATCATAGGACTTCGAGAGAGAGAGTGCTCGTTTTGCTCTTTCGTTCATTTGCGGTTTCTTTGAGATACTTTTGAGTTTTGAGACATTAGTGTGTTTGATACTCGTTTGCTCTACTTTGATGAGTGCTTGATCAGACTATGCCTTAATGTGTGCTTAATGCTTATCATATGCTATTCATATCTTGTATGATCATTTACTCATGTCTTGGTGATTGGGTGCATGCTATTCATTCTTATCATTTGTGCACTCCACCAAGATGTATGTGACATGGAAGAGTGACCCATGATCCTAATCGATTGTGCATTTGCATTCAAGCATAAATCTTAAATAATGCACAAATTTAGGGGAGCTCTTGCTTATCACATCGTCTCAAGCGACGATATTATTCATTGATTATATCATTTGTGAAGCTTTGATCTATATGTTGTCATCAATTACCAAAAGGGGAGATTGAAAGTGCAACTAATCCACAGGTGGTTTGGTAATTAATAACAACATATATATCATTGAACTAATAGTTTCTTGAGAATCATTTGAAAGTTCATTGATATGGGTATGGCAATGGTGAAGAAGTGGACCCTCAAAATGCTAAGGAAAGCATTGGCAAAAGCTCAAGACTCTATTTTGGTTTAGTGATCCAAGATCACATTGAGTCTATAGGAAAGCCAATACTATTAAAAGGGATGAGGTTATGATAATGATCTGGTTGCTCAAAGTGCTTAGTGATCTATCTCCCAAACCATCAGCAATCTTTCATTCCAACATACACTCATAAGTAATCTCGGTCCCACCGATTCCATAAACTTCATCCTGCAGAGATGAACCACCTCGGCCATATAGCCAAACCCTAGTAATTTGGTTTTCCGATTCCAAACTCGGTCTCACGAAACTAGTGTTGCCAAGCACGTAACATACATCATCATATCGGTGTCACAGAGATGATAAAGTCGATCCCACGAGATTGGCAAACCCTAGTCTTTGGAAGAATCGGACTCACGAGATTGTATTTTCGGTCCCACCGAAAATCCCAGCGTTCAAGAGTTTGAACTTCGGTCTCACGAGTTGTCAACCGGTCGGCGAGATTGGTCAAATGTGTGTAGCAGTTGGATTTTGTGTGGAGCTATAAATACCCTCCACCTCCTCTTCATTCGTGGAAGAGCCATCGAGAAAGAACTACCACTCCTACCTTACATTTACGAGAAGAAAACTACCTACCCTTGTGTTGAGATCAAGTTGCTCCCTCCCACCATATGAAACTTGATTTCTAGCCTTCCCAAGTTGCTTTCCACTCAATCCCTTCTTCCACCACAGCCAAATCGGTGAGAGAGTTGAGTGTTGGGGAGATTATCATTTGAAGCACAAGAGCAAGAGTTCATCATCACCAACACCATCTATTACCTTTTGGAGGTGGTGCCTCCTAGATTAGTTAGGTGTGGCTTGGGAGCCTCCGTCAAGATGTGGAGTTGAACCAAGAAGTTTGTAAGGGCAAGGAGATCGCCTACTGCGAAGATCTACCCGAGTAAGGCTAGTCCTCCGTGGGCGTATGCCATGATGGCATAGACAAGGTTGCTTCTTCGTGGACCCTTAGTGGGTGGAGCCCTCAGTGGACTCTCGCGGCCGTTACCCTCAGTGGGTTGAAGTCTCCATCAGCGTGGATTGGCGATAGCACCACCTACTCGGAACCACGAGAAAAAATCTCCGTGTCTCAAATTGCATTTGCTCTTCTCCACCTCTCTTTACTACATGTGCAATTTACTTTCATTGCAAATACTCTAGAATTGCATGTGTAGGGTGATACTTGACTTGATCATCATTGTGAACTTGCTAAAAACTTGTCCTAATCAAAAGGCTAAACTTTTATATTGTCAAGTAGTCTAATCACCCCCCCCTCTAGACATACTTTCGATCCTACAGGATACATACAATACATACAATGTCACATGAATACAACAATACCACATACAAGAACAACATCCGACTACGGATGAATCATAAACAGAAACTCAAATAATATCCACCCTGCTAGACCAGGCTGCCGACCTGGAACCTATCCCCTGATCGAAGAAGCAGAAGAACAACTCAAAGCAAGCAAGCATCGCTCTCGCGTCATGATCATCGCATAAGCCTGTACCTGCAACTGTTGTAGTAGTAATCTGTGAGCCACGAGGACTCAGCAATCCCATTACCATGGGTATCAAGACTAGCAAAGATTAATGGGAAAGGAAGGGGTAAAGTGGTGAGGTTGCAGCAGCGACTAAGCAAGTATGGTGGCTAACCAGCGCAAATAAGAGGCGAGAAAGAGAGCAAGCGGAGCAGTCGTGAAGCTAGCAATGATCAAGAGGTGATCTGAACACCTACTTACATCAATCATAACACGAAACCGTGTTCACTTCCGGACTCCACGAGAAGAGACCATCACGGCTACACACTCGGTTGATGCATTTTAGTTCGGATCACGGTGTCAAGTTATCTACAACCGGACATTAACAAATTCCCATCGCCACATAACC
>JAHHZJ010003743.1:0-63049 GCA_021437245.1 Aegilops speltoides
GATGGGACTCTCCTTGTGGAAGACAAGCTTACGATCCGGATATTATATTTCCTTCTTTGTAACCGACTCCATGTAAACCCTAGCCCTCTCCGATGTCTATATAAACCAGAGAGTTTAGTCCTTAGAGGGACGATCACAATCATAATCATCATAGGCTAGCTTCTAGGGTTTAGCCTCTACGATCTCGTGGTAGATCAACTCTTGTAATACCCATATCATCAATATCAATCAAGCAGGAAGTAGGGTTTTACCTCCATTGAGATGGCCCGAACCTGGGTAAAACACTGTGTCCCTTGCCTCCTGTTACCATCAGCCTTAGACGCACAGATCGGGACCCCCTACCCGAGATCCGCCGGTTTTGACACCAACATTGGTGCTTTCATTGAGAGTTCCTATGTGTCGTGGCTGCAAGGCTTGATGGCTCCGTCAATCAACCACAACGTGGTCCAGGGTGAGGCTTTTCTCCCCAAATAGATTCGTTCGGCGGCTTCGCTCAGGGCAATTCGCGCCATCCGAGCAGATCGATAGCTACGCCCGTCACCGTGTCGTTCGAATTTGAACTACACGCCAATATCCGCGGAGACTTGATCTTCAACGGATTCGGCTGTGCTGAGCGCCGGACAGTCATGATGAGCACGGCTTAGACTCGCTCGGACAATGCTTGGTATATCGCCGCAGGAGCCCCGACCTAAACCGAGCAGATTGTGTCGCCGAGGACGGGTGGATGGACCTCGCCAAAGGCCGCACACTCATCGGTAGAGCCAACACGTGCCTCACCCCAAGGAAGCTCAGGCACCGACCCCGGAATCGTATCCGCAGAGGTTCTAGTCTCAAGACTCCGAGCCCGCCAATATGGTCGGGTTTCGTAATGGAGTTCATCGCCGGATATCTTCCAAAGGTTTCGCCTTTGGCTACATGTGAACTCATTAAAGTCTCTCTTTGTCAAGAGACTTGGCCAACTATGCCTCGCTCAAGGGGAAGAAGGTGACGAAGAAACCGCGCCCACCCACCACCCACTTCATAGCCACTATCGACGATGTATCAGACATGCTTAACTACGACTCCGATGAAACCGACGGTATGGACGCGAGGAGACGATCGAACTAACGGGCGCGGACTACCACCTCGCATATAAAATTTACATGGTGGATACGCCTAAAGAAGACGACGGTGAACCGGAGGATAAAACCCCTAGACGAAAGCCAAAACGACGGCGCAGACGCCGCCAAGTCCAAAGAACAAGAAAATAGCGATAACAAGGTAGAAAGATCGACACCCACCAACTCCAAGGCAACAACAACCGTATTGACTCCAAAGAATGGAGCAGATGAGCCAGTCACATCAACACAGCTCGGAGCAGACGCCCGATCACAATGATCCCGAGGGACGAATTAATCAAACCGCCCCGGGACAAGAGCACAGTCCGGATGATGATGCATTCATCATCCCGGAAACACGCTTGGAATGAGATAACCTCCACAGAAGGCTTATGGCCACTTCGAGAAGTCTAAAGAAGCAGAAGCAAAGCTTAAGGCCGCATAGGAAACGCTCAATCGCAGATGGAATAAAGTGCTAGACACTGAGGAAAAGTACGGCGACAGTCGCCACACAAAGAGCTATCCAAAACGCAAGCTGCTGCCAGAATTCGACAATGAGGCCATTCCGCCAAAGAACAACACGGCTAGGAGGCCGGACAAACCACTTCGTAACCGCAATAGAGCAGCTACCGACGCCCCACACGATTTACGCGTGCTCCTGGATAAAAAAGCCGGCGCGGCTAGGTCCATCTATGGATCTAAAGGACACATCCCGGCGCAGGACTATGGTCACCAAAACGATCATACCGATCGAATACCAGTTCGGAATCAGCACGACACAACAAAGAGACGGCATGCCACAAAGACGCCCAGATACGAGGGGCTGCTCACCCGTGCTTCACCAAGAGGTTCTAGACCATGAATTTCCAGTGGTTTTAAACCCGGAACATAGAGGCATACGACGGAACGATGCACCTGTGGGTCCGGATCGAGGATTTTATCCTGCATATCCACATGGCTCGTGGGGATGACCTCCACACCATCAAATATCTTCCCTCAAGTTGAAGGGACCAGCTCGACATCGCTTGAAAAGCCTCCCAAAAATTCAATTGAAGTTGGGAGGAACTCGAGGATGCTTTCAGGCCAATTTTCAAGGGACCTATGTACGGCCTCCGATGCATTGATTTAAGTCACATAATTCAACAGCCCGAGAGTCCGCCAGAAGCTTTGGAAAAGATTCTCACTAAGAAGAATCAAATTGTCGATCGTCCGGATGCAAGCTTTAGCGCATTCAAGCACAACATCCGGGACGAGTGGTTTCGCTGACACCTCAGCCAAGAAAAGCCGAGGACAATGGTAGCCTTAATAAGCCTTATGACCCGCTATGCAGTGAAGATAGCTGGTTGGCCCAGAAGGCACCAATGCACCCAAGTACATCCGAAATTAGGATGGCAACGGAAGCCCTGCACAATAAAAACAAACGCCAAAACAAGGAAGAGAGTCGCACAACACAACGGTCAATGCCGGATTCAGGGCTTCGACCGCCAACAAAAGAAGCCATTTAAAGGCAGCAAAGAGGGATCGCCGCCGTAACAAAGTCTCGAAAGACTGTACAAATTCATGGCACTCGACAAACTCGCAACCACACTCACAGAGAATGGGTTCAAGCAGGCCGCAAATTAAATGCCAACACAAGGGAAGGGAAACACCAAGTGAAGACGAGGATGAGGCTTCCACCAACACCGGGGATGTAAAAATTCCACCAGAGGTAAAATAGTAAACATGATCCACGCGACTCACACATCCACGAGAGGGCAAGAATGCACGCCAGAGACGATACACTATAGAGCCCATCGCACTAAACTTAACCACGGGTCGGCTTGTCCCATAACTTTCGATCACATGGATCGCCGACTAGTATTCAGCACGGAGGACCAGATGCCTTGGTGCTCACCCAATAATCGACGGATACCATCTTTCTCACGTCCTCATGGACGGTGGCAGCAGTCTTAATCTAATATACCAGACATCGTCCGCATGATGGGGATAGACCCATCCGAATCAGCCACAGAACACCACCTTTGAAGGGGTGATACTAGGCGCTGAAGTCGCCGAGCGTCTTCATGAAGACAAGCTCACGATCAGATATTAGTTCCTCATCTAGACTCTATGTAGACCTCTAGCCCCAAGTCATATAAACTCGGAGGGTCGGATCCGATAGGAGAATCATAATCATCATAGGCTAGCTTGAGGTTTAGCCCGTCTTAGACACCTTGAACCTGATATCATCAATATCCCATCGATGATAGCCTTCCACATCAAGAGGCCCCTAATAGGGTCCTCACTGGTATCTCTGTCGCAGCTGATGGACCTCCTCAGACCACCGGATCCCGGTGAGACAACTTGGCTTATAGAACTCTCCAGTCGTTGCAAGTGATCGCCATCGCTAGGACAACATCATAGCACTCTGAGCACCGTGCCATGCGGCCAATGTCGCCTAACTCGCAATCTAATTCTCGGTAGATCTACCTCCATTCATGAGACATGACTCGTATCAGTTTAGATTTCAAGCTGAGCGAGTACTTGAGAGCCCAATTGGCTATAAACCAGGATTCTCACAGACCTCAACCACATGGCACCTATCGAGACGCACAGACTACACTCAATGGGACTATCTACAAGTTGAGAATTTCCGACACGAGATGCTCCTGCGAACTAGGACAACCACGGCTCAACGAGTGGGCACATTCCGGCTAGACACTTAGATCCGCACTGAACTCAGATGACATCGCACATGCCACTAGACTGTACTCCATGTCCTCAATGACATAGTACCATGATAAGCATCGCTGATCGAGCCAGCATCCTTCACTAGGTCATCATGAACCCTTCAGGCAAGACACTCATGAGGCACAGCATGGATACTCGACTAACGTTGAAACAAGACCAGATCCTAGCAACCACTTGAACTACAGCACAGCCACTAAGGACCATATACGCTTGAAGACGCAACTAGCTAACTTGCACTAACCGATGAACCCATCACAAACGCCTCATAAAGCCGAACTACCATAAACCATCAATTCCAAGTAACCGCACAATTCCCTAAACGCTAGGCCTAAACTTGACGCAAGTCACAGACCATATCATAGCAGACTCAATCACAGTAGTACTACCGATACATAGCGACTACGCAATGAGCTACAAAATGCATAGACATAGGCAGACCTATAAACCAATGCATAGAATCGACAATACAAGCTGATATTCCGCACCAAGGATCTAGACCTCAAATGCTGGAAGTGAACCTGAATGCGCAAAGTAATGCAGACTAAGTACACGCAAGCCGCACATGCAACGCAAATTGCAGTAGCAGGCATAGACTCGATAACACATAGGACTATGCATGATCAGACCATCGTACCCAATTGGTAACTACCTGACCATATCCGACGCTGTTAACTCACATACATACGCAGGTAATGTCCTAAGACTCTATAGTAGCCCCACCGCCAAACTCCTATGGCTAAGTGAAAGTGTTACGCTATATAGTCCGGTTGCTTAGTTTGATGTGCGATCACCTCCTTAATGGACCAAGACGTTGGATCAAGTGTGATTACGATATTTTTCAGAAACACCCCGCATTGTATGCGTGGGGCTGAAGCCAACGACATTGCTAACTTTCGACATACATATACATAAAACTGCCGCAAAGGAGGCACAATAATACTTTCGGGGAAAAAGTATAAATATAGCCTCATAATCAAAATAACATTGTTTTTACAATGACACGATTTGTCACTTGAACATGACATTCTTCGAGCACTGCGCCTCTATCAAGCGAGCACCTTCTGTTACCTGCTCTAAGTAGTGCTCGGCCCGATCCTGGCCTCCCGCCGGATTCCGGGTCGCAATGATGGTGGCCTCCATATCTGTCCAATATGCTTTAACGCGGGCAAGCGCCATCCGTGCACCCTCTATACACGCCGACCTCCTCATGGCATCGATTTGCGATACGGCACCAAGGAATTGTTGCACTAAACCAAAATAACTTTCCGGCTTAGGCTCCTTCGGCCAAAGATGGTCTATTACAGACCGCATTGCAAGACTGGACAACCTATGAAGCTTAGCCACAGTAGCCATCTTCTCACTCAACGGCAATGGGCGCGCGGGAGCATTGAATTGTGACCGTAACAGCTTCTCCACTTCTTTATCACCTTGCTCCTCAAAAACTTGGCCGTGATCACCGTACTCTTCATTAAGTCCGTGATACGCTGCCTCATAGGCTCCAAATACGATCTAGGGAGCATACTTCAGATCTAAAACTTCATCCACAATAAGTATGGGTGTCCAACCATGATTTCCCCAACCGACGAAGCTCCTCCCTGCATCCCTTCTTTCGCCGCGTGGCCTTGGCTGCATCAAGTGCCTTCTTCAGTCACCAAGTTCACCGATTCTCCTCTCAAGGAGCTCATACCGTTGGCGGCATTTTTCAGCTCCACAGCCATCTCGGCTATTTTGTCTTTGCTTGGCGATGAGTAGCCTGTTCGCTCTCAACTCTTCGTCGCTTTTAGGGCAGCCGATTGCTAGCCCGAGCTTGTTCCTTGGCTCGGCAAGTTCCGCCCAGGCTTCCGCCAGCAGCAGCACCATCTCGCAGTCCAAACATATCACATCAATATTACACTCTTTCAATCTTTCCTATAAATAATAAGGAAAGCAGAGCACATACCGTGACTCGTTGCTGCTCGCTCACAAGCGTGATGGCGCATCAATAACTCCAATCTGCTTCCTCAGTTCGGAAACTTCAATGGACTGGTCAACTGCCGGACCCTTAGACACCTGCGCATAAGTACAACGTGATCATTACTTAAAAATGTGATCCTCCGTTTGCCGCCTAGGGCTGGCAACCAGAGTCGCAGGGCTACTATCCATACGGAGCACACCTAGCGTAAAGGCCATACCAAAAATTATGCATTTTCATTACATACCTCAAAGCCTCTGAGCAGGCTCGTAAATGCTTCATTCAAACCGCTTGTGGCGAATGAAATCTTCTCGAGCACCATGCTCATTAATGAACGGTGCTCCTCCGAGAGAGTATCTCGCCCGTAAGGCCCATCACAGTGTCCGCCGACACCGAATCAGGCGTGCCGACCTTCTCATCGCCTCGCCGAGCCGAATGCTTCGGGCTCAGGCCGGCCGAAGGATTAGCTTCTGGCTTCGGCAGATCCTTACTCCTCCGTGACGACACCTCGGGGTCACCCGCCTCATGAGGCGGAGAGGTTGGTGGGGTCTCACTCTCTATCATCTCTGGAAGGAGATCCCCCGAAGACAAACTCTGTCGAGAAGAGCTGCTAGCCGGACTGCAAAAGAATGGGTCCTGGTTATTGTTCTCGGAGAAAAGCAGTACTTTCGTGTTTACAATTAACTTACAGCTAGGCTGAGGGCTGGCCCGTCGGCGGGCATGACGCGGTGAGGACGCCCATCGGGGCGGGGCCCCTGGTGAAGCTTTCTTCCCCTGTTTGGGCAACTCCGTCTCCAAGTCTTCGGAGGCGGCCCTCTTCTTCCCGCGAGGGGAGGAGGCTTTAGATTCCCCTTCCCGGCTATCCTTCTTTGGGGAGGTAGCAATTCCCCCGGTTTGGATGCGCAACGTGTGAAGTTCTGCTTCCTTGTTCTTCCCTTCGTCTTTCCCTGAGGGCATTTTGCTTAGCACCCGTCCAAGCATCTTGGCTATGGTGGGACTAGGCGAGCCTTCGGGAAGTGGCGCCGACACCGATTCTTCCACCTTGCCGAGCCATTCTTGGCCACGGAGGATTTTCGTAATAAGGATTATGATAAATATGAACGAAGTGTTCGCTTCATGGTTACTTACTTGGGTATCCGGCTATTGCAGCTCAGTCCGCATTTCTGTGGTGTTCGGACACTTTACATGTGGTCCAAAGAATAATTTATACATCCCTTCGAAAGGCCAGTCAAGAAGTGCGTAATAGTCCGCGGACCTTCCGGATTGAACTCCCACATCCGGAGAGGCCGGCGCTTATGCTGCAACATCCGTCGGATGAGCATTACCCGAATTATGCCGACAAGGCTAATGTCCTCTCAAGAAGCTCCCGAATCATCGCTCCGCAAAGATTGGTACATCACTAGGAGATCCCCAATCCCGCCCTACATTGGTCCATGATGCCAGCTTGAGAAGGAGGGCCCGGACGGAAGTCGGGGCAGCCACCCACTTTGTGCCCCCGAGTCATGACGTAAAACCACCTCCGCTGCCATAGATCGGACACCTCCGGGAAGGAGCCTCTCGCCATGGGGGCCGGCATTCCTGCTTATTACAACACATCCACACTCCGCTTGTCGCCCCTCAATAATCTTCGGCTTCACATTGAAGGTCTTGACCCATAAGCCGAAGTGTGGAGTGACATGGAGAAAAGCTTTGCACACAACAATGAACGACGAGATATGGAGGATGGCGTACGGAGCTAGATCATGAAAATCTAACCCGTAATAGAACATGAGCCCTCTCACGAAGGGATCAAGGGTAAGGCCCAAGCCGCGGAGGAAGTGAGAAACAAATACGACGCTCTTGTTGGGCTCAGGAGTAGGGATGACCTGCCCCGAGCAGAAGCCCTGGCTGGATGTCACGGTCGACATCCGACCTCCCTTGCTTCGCGAATGTCCTCCTCTCAGGACCGAGGAGGCCACCCACCGGCGTTGAGGGTTGATCCGACATAGTAGAGGATCCAGGGTGCTTGAGCTTGGGTTCTGGGTGTTAGAACTCGAGATGCGAAAAGGCGCAAGGGTGGTGGAAAAGAGGGATAGGCCTGGGCTTCTTTATAAAGGGGATGAATATCAAGCCTCCTCGGTGTAACCGCTTGGGACTTGCCTAAAAACATGGAGTCATACCAACAGTCGTCGTGGGGCTGCGCACGCCCGTATCGATGGAAGATCCCGTGATAAGGGGAACACGATCTCTACTTTAGCAGGGCGAGCCAATAAAACTGCCTCGTGACGCGTATCGAAACAGGCTAAGGAAAACCGGTTCGTGTTGGGCCGGGCCACGATGCAGGAGCACACCGTGCAAAAATTGTCAGCAGATCAGATTTATGAAGTGCTATGCTCTCTACAGTGGTACGCGAAGATCATCTTGCAGATCCGGACACGGTTTAGGTGTTCGATAATTACTTTGGAGTATTCGGAGATGGAACCTGCCTTGCAATGCCGAAGACAAAACTGCGCACCGGACTCATCGTCATTGAAGCATGGTTCAGGGGCTACTGAGGGAGTCCTGGATTAGGGGGTATCCGGATAGCTGAACTATATACTATGGCCGGACTGTGGGACCATGAAGATACAAGACTCAAGACTCCGTCCCGTGTCCGGATGGGACTCTCCTTTGCGTGGAAGACAAGCTTGGCGATCCGGATATTATATTTCCTTCTTTGTAACCGACTCCATGTAAACCCTAGCCCTCTCCGGTGTCTATATAAACCGGAGAGTTTAGTCCTTAGAGGGACGATCACAATCATAATCATCATAGGCTGGCTTCTAGGGTTTAGCCTCTATGATCTCGTGGTAGATCAACTCTTGTAATACCCATATCATCAATATCAATCAAGTAGGAAGTAGGGTTTTACCTCCATTGAGAGGGCCCTAACTGAAGGAAATATGCCCTAGAGACAATAATAAAGTTATTATTTATTTCCTTATTTCATGATAAATGTTTATCATTCATGCTAGAATTGTATTAACCGGAAACATAATACATGTGTGAATGCATAGACAAACAGAGTGTCACTAGTATGCCTCTACTAGACTAGCTTGTTAATCAAAGATGGTTATGTTTCCTAACCATGAACAAAGGGTTGTTATTTGATTAACAAGGTCACATCATTAGAAGAATGATCTGATTGACATGACCCATTCCATTAGCTTAGCACACGATCATTTAGTATGTTGCTACTGCTTTTATCCATGACATATACATGTTCCTATAACTATGAGATTATGCAACTCCGCTTGCCGGAGGAACACTTTGGTGCTACCAAACGTCACAACGAATCGGGTGATTATAAAGAAGTACTACAGGTGTCTCCAAAGGCGATGTTGGGTTGGCGATTTCGAGATTAGGTTTTGTCACTCCGATTGTCGGAGAGGTATCTCTCGGCCCTCTCGGTAATACACATCACTTAAGCCTTGCAAGCATTACAACTAATGAGTTAGCTGTGAGATGATGTATTACGGAACGAGTAAAGAGACTTGCCGTAACGAGATTGAACTAGGTATTGATACCGACGATCGAATCTCGGCAAGTAACATACCGATGACAAAGGAACAACGATGTTGTTATGCGGTCCGACCGATAAAGATCTTCGAGAATATGTAGGAACCAATATGGGCATCCAGGTCCCGCTATTGGTTATTGACCGAGACGTGTCTCGGTCATGTCTACATTGTTCTCGAACCGTAGGGTCCGCACGCTTAAGGTTTCGATGACGGTTATATTATGAGTTTATGTATTTTGATGTACCAAGGAGTTCGAGTCCCGGATGTGATCACGGACATGACAAGGAGTCTCAAATGGTCGAGACATAAAGATTGATATATTGGACAGCTATATTCGGACACCGAAAGGTTCGGAAGTTTCCGGAGAAAACGGAGTGCCGAGGGGTTACGGAACCCCTGGGAAGTTATGGGCCTTAGTGGGCAGGGGGGAGAGAGGTCGCACCAGAGGTGGCGCGCTTCCTGGGGAGTCCGAATAGGACAAGGAGGGGGGCGCCCTTTCCCTCTCCCTCTCCCTCTCCTTCCTTCCCCCTTCCTCCTTCCTAGTTGGACTAGGAAAGGGGAGTCCTACTCCCACTAGGAGGAGGACTCCCCCCTCCCTTGGCGCGCCACTAGGGCCGGCCGGCCTCCCCCTTGCTCCTTTATATACGGGGCAGGGGGCACCCTAGAACACACAAGTTGATCCTTGAGGTCATTCCTTAGCGTGCAGCGGTGCCCCTCCACCATAATCCACCTCGGTCATATCATAGCGGTGCTTAGGCGAAGCCTCGCGTCGGTAGAACATCAAGATCGCCACCACGCCGTCAGGTCGACAAAACTCTCCCTCCCCGAAGCTCTACTGGATTGGAGCCCGAGGAGCGTCATCGAGCTGTACGTGTGTCAAGAACTCGGAGGCGCCGGAGTAACGGCGCTGGGATCGGTTGGATCGCGAGGAGAACGTACGATTACTTCCTCTACGCCAGATCGCTTCCGCTTGGTCTCACGAGGGTACGAGACAACACTCTCCCTCTCGTAGCTATGCATCACCATGATCTTGCGTGTGCGAGGAAATTTTTGAAATTACTACGCTCCCCAACAAGGGCATCCGAGCCTAGGTTTTAAGGTTTGATGTTTTGCACGAGTAGAACACAAGTGAGTTGTGGGCGATACAAGTCATACTACCTACCAAAGATGTCATACTTTGGTTCAGCGGTATTGTGAGATGAAGCGCCCGACCGACATTACGCCAGACGCTTACGCGAGACTGGTTTCACCGCCACGAGCACTTGTTGCTTAAAGGTGATGGCGGGTGTCTGTCTCTCTCACTTTAGTTGAACTGAAAAGTGGCTACGCCCGTCCTTGAGAAGGTTAAACGGAGTCTATTTGACGAAGTATCGCTGTGGTTTTGATGCGAGGTGAGATTGGTTCTTGCTTAAGCCCGTAGCAGCCACGTAAAATTTGCAACAACAAAGTAGAGGACGCCTAACTTGTTTTTGCAGGCATGTTGTGATGTGATATGGTCATGGTGTGATGCTATATTTTATTGTATGAGATGATCATGTTTTGTAACCGGTTATCGGCAATCGGCTGGAGCCATATGGTTGTCGCTTATTGTATGAAATGCAACGCTCTGTAATTGCTTTACTTTATCACTAAGCGGTAGCGATAGTCGAGAAGCAATAGATGGCGAGACGACAACGATGCTACGATGGAGATCAAGGTGTCGCTACGGTGACGATGGTGATCACGACGGTGCTTCGGAGATGGAGATCACAAGCACAAGATGATGATGGCCATATCATATCACTTATATTGATTGCATGTGATGTTTATCCTTTATGCATCTTATCTTGCTTTGATTGACGGTAGCATTTTAAGATGATCTCTCACTAAAATTATCAAGTAGTGTTCTCCCGAGTATGCACCGCTGCCAAAGTTCGTCGTGCCGAGACACCACATGATGATCGGGTGTGATAAGCTCTACGTCCATCTACAACGGGTGCAAGCCAGTTTTGCACACGCAGAATACTCAGGTTATACTTGACGAGCCTAGCATATGCAGATATGGCCTCGGAACACGGAGACCGAAAGTTCGAGCGTGAATCATATAGTAGATATGATCAACATAAGATGTTCACCATTGAAAACTACTCCATCTCACGTGATGATCGGTTATGGTTTAGTTGATTTGGATCACGTGATCACTTAGATGACTAGAGAGATGTCTGTCTAAGTGGGAGTTCTTAAGTAATATGATTAATTGAACTTAAATTTATCATGAACTTAGTACCTGATAGTATCTTGCTTGTCTATGTTTGATTGTAGATAGATGGCTCGTGCTGTTGTTCCGTTGAATTTTAATGCGCTCCTTGAGAAAGCAAAGTTGAAAGATGATGGTAGCAATTACACGGATCGGGTCCGAACTCGAGGATTATCCTCATTGCTGCACGTAAGAGTTACGCCCCGGATGCACCGCTAGGTGCCAGCCCGCCGCTGATGTAACCGATGACGTTAAGAACGTCCGCGAGCAAAGCTGATGACTACTCTATAGTTCAAGTGTGCCATGCTTTACGGCTTAGAACCGGACTTCAACGACGTTTGAACGCTATGGAGCATATGAGATGTTCCAGAGTTGAAGTTGATATTCCAAATGTAATGCCCGGATTGAGAGATATGAAGTCTCCAATAAGTTCTATAGCTGCAAGATGGAGGAGAATAGTTCACAAGTGAGCACATACTCGTAATGTCCGGGTATTACAATCACTTGACTCAACGGGAGTTAATCTTCCGGATGATTGTGTCATTGATGTAATTCTTCAATCACGCCACCAAGCTACAAAGGCTTTGTGATGAACTATAATATGCAAGGGTTAGTAAAGACTATACCGAGCTATTCGCAATGCTAAAGGCTGCGGAGGTAGAATTCAAGAAGGAGCATCAAGTGTTGATGGTCAATAAGACCACTAGTTTCAAGAAGAAAGGCAAAGGGAAGAAGAAGGAACTTCAAGAAGAACAGCAAGCAAGTTGTCTGCTCAGAGAAGAAACCCAAGTCTGGACCTAAACCTGAAACGAGTGCTTCTACCGCAAAGCGATCGGTCATCGGAAGCGGAACTGCCCCAAGTATTTGGCGGATAAGAAGGATGGCAAGGTGAACAAAGGTATATGTGATATACATGTTATTGATGTGTACCTTACTAGAGCTCGCAGAGTACTGGTATTTGATCTTGGTTCATTGCTAATATTTTCAACTCAAACAGGACTACGGATTGCTTAACACCGCAAAGGACGAGGTGACGGCGCGCGTGGGAAATGGTTCCAAAGTCGATGTGATCGCGGTCGGCACGCTACCTCTACATCTACCTTCGGGATTAGTTTTAGACCTAAATAATTGTTATTTGGTGCCTGCGTTGAGTATGAACATTATATCTGGATCTTGTTTGATGCGAGACGGTTACTCATTTAAATCGAGAATAATGGTTGTTCTATTTATATGAGTAATATCTTTTATGGTCATGCACCCTTGAAGAGTGGTCTATTTTGATGAATCTCGATAGTAGTGATACACATATTCATAATGTTGAAGCCAAAAGATGCAGAGTTGATAATGATAGTGCAACTTATTTGTGGCATCGCCGCTTAGGTCATATCGGTATAAAGCGCATGAAGAAACTCCATATCGATGGACTTTTGGAGTCACTTGATTATGAATCACTTGGCACTTATGTAACCGCTCCTCATGGGCAAGATGACTAAAACCCCGTTCTCCGGTACTATGGAGAGAGCAACAGATTTGTTGGAAATCATACATACAGATGTATGTGGTCCGATGAATGTTGAGGCTCGTGGCGGATATCATTATTTTCTCACCTTCACAGATGATTTGAGCAGATATGGGTATATCTACTTAATGAAACATAAGTCTGAAATATTTCAAAAGTTCAAAGAATTTCAGAGTGAAGTTGAAAATCATCGTAATAAGAAAATTAAATTTCTACGATCTGATCGTGGAGGTGAATATTTGAGTTATAAGTTTGGTCTACATTTGAAACAATGCGGAATAGTTTCGCAACTCACGCCACCCGGAACACCACAGCGTAATGGTGTGTCCGAACGTCGTAATCACACTTTACTAGATATGGTGCGATCTATGATGTCTCTTACAGATTTACCGCTATCGTTTTGGGGTTATGCTCTTGAGACGACCGCATTCACACTGAATAGAACACCGTCAAAATCCATTGAGACGACACCTTATGAACTATGGTTTAGCAAGAAACCAAAGTTGTCGTTTCTTAAAGTTTGGGGATGCGATGCTTATGTGAAAAAGCTTCAACCCGATAAGCTCGAACCCAAATCGGAGAAATGTGTCTTCATAGGATACCCAAAAGAGACAGTTGGGTACACCTTCTATCACAGATCCAAGGCAAGACATTTGTTGTTAAGAATGGATCCTTTCTAGAGAAGGAGTTTCTCTCAAAGAAGTGAGTAGGAGGAAAGTAGAACTTGATGAGGTAATTGTACCTTCTCCCTTATTTGAAAGTAGTTTGTCGCAGAAACCGGTTTCTGAGACATCTACACCAAATAGTGAGGAAGTTGATGATGTTGATCATGAAACTTCAGATCAAGTTATTACGTAACCTCGTAGATCAACCAGAGTAAGATCCGCACTGAGTGGTATGGTAATCCTGTCTCGAAATCATGCTACTAGATCATGATGAACCTACAAACTATGAAGAAGCGATGGTGAGCCCAGATTCGCAAAATGGCTTGAGGCCATGAAATCTGAGATGGGATCCATGTATGAAAACAAAGTATGGACTTTGGTTGACTTGCCCGAGGGTAGGCAAGCAATAGAAAACAAGTGGATCTTCAAGAAGAAGACCGACGCCGACGGTAATGTAATCGTTTATAAAGCTCGACTTGTCGCACGTGGTTTTCGACAAGTTCAAGGGATTGACTACGATGAGACCTTCTCACCCGTAGCGATGCTTAAGTCTGTCCGAATCATGTTAGCAATTGCCGATTTTATGATTATGAAATTTGGCAAATGGATGTAAAGACTGCATTCTGAATGGATTTCGGAAGAAGAGTTGTATATGATGCAACCGAAGGTTTTATCGATCCAAAGGAGCTAACAAAGTGTGCAAGCTCCAATGATCCATTTATGGACTGGTGCAAGCATCTCGAGTTGAATAAACGCTTTGATAGTGTGATCAAAGATTTGGGTTCATATGCACTTTTGGAGAAGCCTCAGATTTACAAGAAAGTGAGTGGGAGCTCTATAGCATTTCGATATTATATGTAGATGACATATTGTTAATCGGAAATGATATAGAATTCTCGATAGCATAAAGGGATACTTGAATAAGAGTTTTCAATGAAAGACCTCGTGAAGCTGCATACATATTGGGCATCAAAATCTATAGAGATAGATCAAGACGCTTAATTGACTTTCACAAAGCACATACCTTGATAAAATTTTGAAGAAGTTCAAAATGGATCAAGCAAAGAAAGGGTTCTTGCTCGTGTTGCAAGGTGTGAAGTTGAGTAAGACTCAATGCCCGACCACCGCAGAAGATAGAGAGAAAATGAAAGATGTTCCCTATGCTTCAGCCATAGGCTCTATCATGTATGCAATGTCGTGTACTGCACTGATGTGTGCCTTGCTATAAGCTTAGCAGGAGGTACCAAAGTAATCCAGAGTGGATCATCGACAGCGGTCAAGAACATCCTGAAATACCGAAAAGGACTAAGGATATGTTTTCAGATATGGAGGTCAAAGAGCTCATCGAAACGGTTACGTTGATGCAAGCTTTGACACCGATCCGGACGATTCTAAATCGCAGACCGGATACGATTTACACTAAATGGAGGAGCTGTCAATTGGTGCAGTTCTAAACAAAGCGTCAGAAGGGATCTACATGTGAAGCGGAGTACATAGCATCTTCGAAGCAGCTAATGAAGGAGTCTCGATGAAGGAGTTCATATCCCATCTAGGTGTCATACCTAGTGCATCGGGTCCAATGAAAATCTTCGTGACAATATCGAGCAATTGCCTTAGCGAAGGAATCCAGATTTCACAAGAGGACCAAGCACATCAAGAGACGCCTCAATTCCATCCGGATTTAGTCCGTGGGAGACATAGAGATTTGCAAGATACATACGGATCTGAATGTAGCGCACCGCTGACTAAGCCTCTTCCACGAGCAAAACATGATCAACACCAAAACTCCATGGGTGTTAGAATCATTACTATGTAATCTAGATTATTGACTCTAGTGCAAGTGGGAGATCAAGGAAATATGCCCTAGAGACAATAATAAAGTTATTATTTATTTCCTTATTTCATGATAAATGTTTATCATTCATGCTAGAATTGTATTAACCGGAAACATAATACATGTGTGAATGCATAGACAAACAGAGTGTCACTAGTATGCCTCTACTAGACTAGCTTGTTAATCAAAGATGGTTATGTTTCCTAACCATGAACAAAGGGTTGTTATTTGATTAACAAGGTCACATCATTAGAAGAATGATCCGATTGACATGACCCATTCCATTAGCTTAGCACACGATCGCTTAGTATGTTGCTACCGCTTTTATCCATGACATATACATGTTCCTATAACTATGAGATTATGCAACTCCCGCTTGTCGGAGGAACACTTTGGTGCTACCAAACGTCACAACGAATCGGGTGATTATAAAGGAGTACTACAGTGTCTCCAAAGGCGATGTTGGGTTGGCGATTTCGAGATTAGGTTTTGTCACTCCGATTGCTCGGAGAGGTATCTCTGGGCCCTCTCGGTAATACACATCACTTAAGCCTTGCAAGCATTACAACTAATGAGTTAGCTGTGAGATGATGTATTACGGAACGAGTAAAGAGACTTGCCGGTAACAAGATTGAACTAGGTATTGATACCGACGATCGAATCTCGGCAAGTAACATACCGATGACAAAGGAACAACGATGTTGTTATGCGGTCTCGACCGATAAAGATCTTCGAGAATATGTAGGAACCAATATGGGCATCCAGGTCCCGCTATTGGTTATTGACCGGAGACGTGTCTCGGTCATGTCTACATTGTTCTCGAACCGTAGGGTCCGCACGCTTAAGGTTTCGATGACGGTTATATTATGAGTTTATGTATTTTGATGTACCGAAGGAGTTCGGAGTCCCGGATGTGATCACGGACATGACGAGGAGTCTCAAAATGGTCGAGACATAAATATTGATATATTGGACGGCTATATTCGGACACAGGAAAGGTTCTGGAAGTTTCCGGAGAAAACCGGAGTGCCGGAGGGGTTACCGGAACCCCCCGGGGGAAGTTATGGGCCTTAGTGGGCCAAGAGGAGAGAGAGAGGGCCGCACCAGAGGTGGCGCCCTGTGGGAGTCCGAATAGGACAAGGAGGGGGCGCGCCCCCTTCCCTCCCTCTCCTCTCCTTCCTTCCCCTTCCTCCTTCCTAGTTGGACTAGGAAAGGGAGTCCTACTCCCACCAGGAGGAGGACTCCCCTCCCTTGGCGCGCCACTAGGGCCGGCCGGCCTCCCCTTGCTCCTTTATATACGGGGCAGGGGGCACCCTAGAACACACAAGTTGATCCTTGAGATCGTTCCTCAGCTGCAGCGGTGCCCCTCCACCATAATCCACCTCGGTCATATCGTAGCGGTGCTTAGGCGAAGCCCTGCGTCGGTAGAACATCAAGATTGTCACCACGCCGTCGTGCTGACAAAACTCTCCCTCCCCGAAGCTCTACTGGATTGGAGCCCGAGGAGCGTCATCGAGCTGTACGTGTGTCAAGAACTCGGAGGCGCCGGAGTAACGGCGCTGGGATCGGTTGGATCGCGAGGAGAACGTACGACTACTTCCTCTATGTTGTGATCGCTTCCGCTTCGGTCTACGAGGGTACGTAGACAACACTCTCCCCTCTCGTTGCTATGCATCACCATGATCTTGCGTGTGCGTAGGAAATTTTTTGAATTACTACGTTCCCCAACACGAACCTGGGTAAAACACTGTGTCCCTTGCCTCCTGTTACCATCAGCCTTACACGCATAGATCGGGACCCCCTACCCGAGATCCACCAGTTTTGACACCGACAGGCGCGCCCACCCCCCTAGGGCGCGCCCTCCTGCCTCGTGGCCGCCTCGGCTACTTCTTGATGCCCACTCCAAGTCTCCTGGATTGCGTTTGTTCCAAAAAGATCGCTCCCGAAGGTTTCATTCTTTTTGGAGTCCGTTGATATTCCTTTTCTTCGAAACACTGAAATAGGCAAAAAAAACATCAATTCGGGTTGGGCCTCCGGTTAGTAAGTTAGTCCCAAAAATGATATAAAAGTGTAAAGTAAAGCCCATAAACATCCAAAACGGGTAATATAATAGCATGGAACAATCAAAAATTATAGATACGTTGGAGACGTATCAAGCATCCCCAAGCTTAATTCCTGCTCGTTCTCGAGTAGGTAAATGATAAAAACAGAATTTTTGTTGTGGAATGCTACCTAGCATAATTCTCAATGTAATTTTGTTTATTGTGGCATGAATGTTCAGATCCAAATTATTCAAGACAAAAGTTCATATTGACATAAGAAATAGTAATACTTCAAGCATACTAATAAAGCAATCATGTCTTCTCAAAATAGCATGGCTAAAGAAAGTTTATCCCTACAAAATCATATAGTTAGGCTATGTTTCATTTTCATCACACAAAAATACTCTCATCATGCACAACGCCGGTTTCAGCCAAGCAATTGGTTCATACTTTTTAACACGCTTCAACTTTTTTCAACTCTCACGCAATACATGAGCATGAGCCATGGATATAGCACTATGGGTGGAATAGAATATGATGATGGAGGTTGTGTGGAGAATATAAAAAAGGAGAAAGTCTCACATTGACGATGCTAATCAACGGGCTATGGAGATGCACAACAATTGATGTCAACATGAGGAGTAGGGATTGCCATGCAACAGATGCACTAGAGCTATAAATGTATGAAAGCTCAACAAAAGAAACTAAGTGGGTGTGCATCCAACTTGCTTGCTCATGAAGACCTACGGCATTTTAAAGAAGCCCATCGTTGGAATATACAAGCCAAGTTCTATAAAAAATTCCCGCTAGTATATGAAAGTGACAACATAGGAGACTCTCTATATGAAGAACATGGTGCTACTTTGAAGCACAAGTGTGGAAAAAGATAGTGACATTGTCCCCTTTTTCTGGGCCTTTTTTTATTTGGACTTATTTTTATTTGGCCTTTCTTTTTTTTATTTGGGGACAATGCTCTAAATGATGATCATCACACTTCTATTTATTTACAACTCATGAATTACAACTCAATACTAGAACAAAATATGACTCTATATGAATGCCTCAAGTGGTGTAGCGGGATATGCAATGAATCAAGAGCGACATGTATGAAAAATTATGAAGGTGGATTTGCCACAAATACGATGTCAACTACATGATCATGTAAAAACAATATGACAATGATGAAACGTGTCATGATAAATGGAATGGTGGAAAGTTGCATGGCAATATATCTCGGAATGGCTATGGAAATGCCATGATAGGTAGGTATGGTGGCTTTTTTGAGGAAGATATAAGGAGGTTTATGTGTGATAGAGCGTATCATATCATGGGGTTTGGATGCAACGGCAAAGTTTGCACCAACTCTCAAGGTGAGAAAGGGCAATGCATGGTACCGTAGAGGCTAGCAGTGATGGAAGGGTAAGAGTGCGTATAATCCATGGACTCACATTAGTCATAAAGAACTCATATACTTATTGCAAAAGTTTTATTAGCCCTCAAAGTAAAGTACTACTACGCATGCTCCTAGGGGAAGGGTTGGTAGGAGTTAACCATCGCGCGATCCCGACCTCCACACATAAGGAAGGCAATCAAAAGAGCACCTCATGCAACAAATTTGTCACACAACTTTTACCATACGTGCATGCTACGGGACTTGCCAACTTCAACACAAGTATTTCTCAATTTCTTAATTACCCAACTACCATGACTCTAATATTACCACCTCTATGTTTCAAAACAATTATCAAGCATCAAATTTATCATAGCATCTGAGGGAGTCCTGGATTAGGGGGTATCCGGACAGCCGGACTACTTTGGACGTACTGTTGGACCGTGAAGATACAAGACTCAAGACTTCGTCCCGTGTCCGGATGGGACTCTCCTTTGCGTGGAAGACAAGCTTGGCGATCCAGATATTAGATTTCCTTCTTTGTAACCGACTCTATGTAGACCCTAGCCCCCTCCAGTGTCTATATAAACCGGAGGGTCTGGTCCGTATAGGGAGAATCATAATCATCATAGGCTAGCTTCTAGGGTTTAGCCTCTACGATCTCGTGGTAGATCAACTCTTGTAATACTCATATCATCAATATCAATCAAGCAGGATGTAGGGTTTTACCTCCATCAAGAGGGCCCGAACCTTGGTAAAACATAGTGTCCCTTGCCTCCTGTTACCATTAGCCTTAGACGCACAGATCAGGACCCCCTACCCGAGATCCGCCGGTTTTGACACCAACATTGGTGCTTTCATTGAGAGTTCCTCTGTGTGGTCGCTGCAAGGCTCGATGGACCATCTCGTTGTCAAGGACAACATCACCTCTGGGGGAGCGCTGGCTGTAGGCCAAACTCTCTGACAATGCGGCTTCGTCATGGTCGCCCAATCGGCTGCCGCGTCGACAATGTCCTCTCGGGTCATCACGAATAGCCTCCACGTCAATTCGGAACTCGCCGAACAGATGGATCCAATGGAGCTCTCCTCCCTTAATGAGATCTTGGATCGCATCGCCGCTTTGGGAGTCGCTACAGACTATGACCGGATTTGGCTTAAACCCGACCAAAGGGATATTAAATCCCCACGGCCACCCACAAGACAGCGGTAGTGGAAGAGCCTCACATGGATTATCCCTCTATTTCGAGGACTAACTATGTCCGGATCACCGAGCTCTCTGAGCCGGATACCGTTCGCGGGAGGACACGACCTAGACCCCGAACTTAGAATCGGGCAACGGGCCGAAAAAATCGGGCAACATTTCGGAGCCCGAGCCGTCAAGCCCAGAAGCTCCTCTGCCCCTTGGCGCTAGATCGGAACAGAATCCAGATTTAACTATGCCCACCCACCCAGACTTAAGCCGTCTCTCCCATATCAGACAAGAGCCACATGAGACAGTACATCGCTACCGGGCCAGATTCCTCCTTGTGATAAACAAGGTCAAGGACTCTCGCGAGGACGCAATCTCACTTTTTTGCAAAAATTGCACGAGCAAAGGGATCCTTAATGTTATAAGTCACCATGACATAGTACACTTTGCTGACTTAGCAGCCATAGTACAGAAGTACTGTGCGATGGAAAGTACCTGGAAAACCCAAACAGCCTTTTCGGATAATCCGGCTCTCACTAAACCCTTCCTCCGAGCTAAAAAGGCAAACTCTCCTAAGTTACCCGATCCAATTCCCAAAAAGCCAAAGCCCACTCCAGGACGTGGAACCGTATTGGAAGATTGGCTCAATGGGCCATGCAAAATTCATAGCACGCCGGATACTAAACCAACGCATAGCCTTAGAACATGTTGGATACTTTGGCAGGTAGCAAAAAGTGGCGAGGATCTTCTTGTAAATAAAGCAGAGCAACGTCCCGCCGAATACCGCAATGAGGTATTGACAGTCTTGGAGACTTTCGCCTCAAATAAGAGGCGCAAGCGAGCTCATCGAAACCTCGCCGAAATCTGCCACGTGGCAAAAATAAATCCGTGGAACGACACGGCTATAACTTTCAGTGCCAGGGACGAACCCCAATTCCAGACAATCCGGGCACCTGCCGCTTTGGTCCTTAGCCCAGTCCTGGACGACTTTTGGCTCACTAAAGTACTCATGGACGGCGGAAGTGGATTAAACTTGATCTATGAAGAAACACTCAACAAGATGGATATTGATAAAAGCCGCATTGAGCAGAGTGGCACAACCTTCAGGGGAATCATCAATAGTCGGGAGGCACGGTGTGCGGGAAAAATCACACTCGATGTGGTATTCGGCACCCCAGAGAATTACAGGTCCAAAGAAATCACCTTCCAAGTGGCTCCTTTCAGCAGCGGATACCACGCCCTTTTAGGGCGGGACGCATTCACAAGCTTTCAAGCTATACCCCATTACGGGTACATGAAGCTCAAAATGCCCGGACCCAACGGAATCATCACTCTAGCCAGTGATCCAGACGTCGCACTCCGCGCCGAAAATAAAACTGCAGCACTAGCCCTGGAAGCTTTATCCGAAGCCCTAGCGGCCGAAGAACTAACAACGCTAGACGCAACAGTGGACAGGGATGACGTGATACTCGACAAATGACCCAAGTCCACATCATTTAAACCCGCAGACGAGTTAGTCAAATTCCAGGTCCATCCAACGGACCCCACGAAGACAGCTTCCATCGGGACACAGTTGAGCCCCACAATGGACGCCGCACTATGAGAATTCCTACGCCAGAATTGGGACATCTTCGCCTGGCATCCTTCAGACATGCTTGGCATCCCACGCAGGCTGGCCGAACACAGCCTCCATATACTGAAAGGATACAAGCCAGTCAAACAGACTCTTAGGTGCTTCTCAGAGCCTAAACGGCAAGCCATGGGAGAAGAGCTAGCCAAGCTACTTGAGGCCGGATTCATCAGAGATATCAAGCATCCGGATTGGCTAGCAAACCTGGTAATGGTACCAAAGAAGGACAAATCCTGGCGCCTATGCGTGGATTTCAAAGACCTCAACAAGGCTTGACCCAAGGATCCCTTCCCCCTCCCTCGCATCGACTAGATGCCACTGCAGGACACGATTCACTATGTTTCCTCGACGCATACTCTGGATACCATCAAATAAAGATGGCAGAGTCCGACCAAGCCGCAACGGCCTTCATAACGCCATATGGCCCTTTCTGCTTCAACACTATGCCTTTCGGGTTTAATAATGCCGGCGCAACCTATCAACACATGATTCAAACATGCCTGGAGAAGCAAATCAGCAAAATAGTGGAGGCATATGTGGACGACATGGTCATAAAAACAAGACACGTTGAAACCCTAATAGATGACTTGCGGCTTACGTTCGATAACCTCCGAACATACGACATCAAGCTAAACCCGGAAAAATGTGTTTTCGGCGTACTCTACGGGAAGTTGCTCGGCTTCATTGTTTCCAATAGAGGAATTGAAGCAAATCCAGCAAAAATCCGTGCTCTGTCACAGTTGGCTATCCCAACAGACCTCAAACATATCTAGAAACTAGCTGGATGCGTGGCTGCCTTAAGCTGCTTTATCTCCCGATTAGGAGAAATGGCACTACCCCTTTACCGCCTTCTTCGATGCACCGAACACTTCGTGTGGACGGACGCAGCCGCGGCCGGACTGGATGAAATAAATATTGGCCAGTAATCCAGTCCTGATAGCACCAAATATTGGCGAACCTATGCTACTATACATAGCCGCGACATATCAGGTTGTAAGTGCATCTAATGCCCCTTAGTGATTTTGGTGTATTGAAGACTTATAGGTTAAGTAACTGATGCGTTTGTGAGTGTACACAGGTATATAAGTCTATGAGGAGTTTGATATTTACAGAGAAAGTCGACCCCTAAAAATGAAGTTCTTCGACTAAAGACTTTGATATTCTGAAGACTTTCTGAAGACTTTGAAAGTGAAGAAATTGGTGTGACCTTGAAGACTTGATATTCATTCGAGGAATATGAAGCGTGAAGACTTTTGTTTTCGTAGTTTCATTTTCTCTTTCTCGAGTCATAGGAAACACCGTACTGTTAAAGGGGGTCGAGGAAATACTAAGGAAAAATTTCCATGTGATGCTCAACTCAAAATCCTACACCTACCAATCCCTTCGAGTGAAGCCATTGAAATCTCATACAGATTCAGTCAAATTCTTCAAGAATGAGACGCAGTTCTTCCGGTCATCGAGGACTTTGCTCGATCGAGGAGTTAGGAATTCGCCAGGCGAATTGCCTACACAAAGGAGGAACATGATAGCCCCGAGGAATTTGAGAGTCAAATTTCGATCGTTGTTGTCTTCGCTACCGCTGTCCCAAAATATCTTATCCACCTAACGGTCATATCATTGAAGGGCATTTATGTCTTATCATGTCGGGCTGCTCCCTAGGCTATAAATAGCCTCCCCTACAACCACTAGCTGGTTGGCTGCCCGAGAGAACTTGACACTTGTCATTTGAGAGCAACCCATCCTCCGAGGACTTTGAGCGAAAATCATCAAGTGAGGAAAATCCCAAAACCAAACCCCCACAAACCCAAAGTGATTGAGCATCATCAAGAAATTGATCTGCGTGGATCCGACGCTTGTTACCTTTGAAGACTGTGCTTCTTCCAGACGGTTAGGCGCCAAGGTCTAGAGCATCCAAGAGGAATTGTGGATCGCCGAGTGACCAAGTCTGTGAAGGTTTGGAAGTCACCAAGACTTACCACGAGTGATTGGACGAGGCCTGCATGGTCTTAGTTCAAGGAGAATACGGTGAGGACGGGTGTCGTGAGTTGCGGCTCGAGATCGGGTGTCCGGACTGTGTGTCCTCGAGTTTAAATACTCACCACTCCAACCAGACGCATAACCGAGACAAAGATTTGAACTGGTTTACCAAATCATTGTCTTCACCAACCGACCGGTTCTATTTCCTCAACTCTTTCACTTCCTCATTACTGTGTTGAATGTTGTTCATATCTGTGCTTGAAGACTTTGACTGAAGACTTCCACAAATTCCTCAGTTCAATTTCTTCAGTCTGTTTGTCTTCATCTTGTTATCCTGTGTTTACGCTTCCCGTACTCTGTGTTAGTCTTCATTTCATCATGATGACTATGTTTGTATCCTGTTATGTTTACTTCTTAGTACATATTCAGCTGCAAGTAGTTCTTCGCTAAGGAATTTCCTCACCAGCAAATTCCTCAGTGAAGAACTCATTAAAATCGCCTATTCACCCCCCCTCTAGTCGATATAACGCACTTTCAATTGGTATCAGAGCAAGGTACTCCCTTGTTCTGTGTGATTTTGGTTTAACCGCCTGGAGTTTTAGTTATGTCGACCGCAGGTATGAAGAAAGTGACATGCCCTATCTTTGACGGTCATGACTATCCCAAGTGGAAGGCCATGATGAGGAAGCGCCTCATGGCAAAGAACAACGAGCTGTGGACCGTCACCGAGATTGGTCTTCTTGATCTATGCAAGATGGCGAATGCTGATGATATTCACAAGTACACTCGACTTGATATCATAGCGAAGGATATCATCCGCTCTCGCCTATCCAAAGACCAATTCGGGCTAATTATGCATCTTGGCAATTCAAGCTCATCCGGGACCGAATCTCGATGTCTATGAAGGTCATCGAACTTGTCATGATCCCTGGTTTGAGGACTTCAAGGAATCTCTCAAAACGATGACTTTCGAGCCGTAATCATCATCTTCGTGATCTTGTCTTATGGCAAACGGTCTTTGAGGTAACCGAATGCTCCTCATCCGAGTCTTGTAATGATGAATCGATAATGATGAGTCCGACAATGATGAGTCTGATGATGACATTGAATCCTGCTATACTAAACTCATTTGCGTTGCCACTAAACAACAAACGGTTTTAGAACAAACTCAAGATATGCTAGAAAGAAGTGATAATATGTTCCGCAAAGAAATGGATCAGTCAAAAGCATTGGGTGAATGTCTTCAGAGAATTCACTCCAAGTTTGACGCCCTTCAAGATCAACATAATACCCTCTTGACTGATCACGAGAAGCTTTCTCTTGAAGCTCTTCAAAGAAAGGAATATCTTGAAAAGATAAGAGTGTGTTATGAAGATCTTCAGAAGGAGCGCGATTCATTACTAGCTCAACAAATCAGCACTTCTCAGGAAGAATTTGTTCCTCCATGCTTAAAGTGCATTGAATGTGAATCTGCTAATTCTTCACCAATGTTCAAATGCTTCAAATGTTACAAATTCTTCATCCGCCTCGCTATCACTAATTCCTCATCCGAGGACATTTTAGTATCACCGACAATGCAGGCTGAAGGAATTGTACATGACAGAATGTACAAAAGCCTCAAAGGGCATCGACACTTTGTGATGTGCTCAAAAGCAGATCCTCAATGAAGCCCTAGGAAAGAGGGTATTGCCTTTGAGAGGAAACTCAATGCCGATGGAACATATTGAAGCCCGAGCAAGACCCCAAAACCTCATGGGTTGCTGCAAAGGGACCTCCGATTGATCCATCTAACTTATCTGGCTTTACATGTGAATCTCCTCATTCTTCCGATGAGTCATTTGACTCCAACTATAAACTGTTCAAAAATCGAATGGTGAAGTATTTGCTAGATATGTTGGCACTAATCGCAGAACGGTTCCCTATGAAGAAAATCTGGTTCCCAAAAGCTGAGTTGAAAGTCTTCGTGAATGTCCTCATGAAACCACCCGTGAAGAACAGAACCCCAGATCAAATTCTTCATACAGATCAAATCCTTCACATGGATCAAATTCCTCAACTGGATCAAAGTCCTCATATGATTATCATCGTGCTAACAACTCTATCTCGCAGGGTAGAGCTAAGGGCTATGAATATGTGCATTATTCTTCAAACCATTATGTTCATAAGTCCTCAAGAATTACTCGCTTATTCATGTGCATACCCTAACCCCTCTTATGCTAAGCTTAAATGGTTTGGCATCTTTGCCACCTTTCTCACATGGTGCTCACAGGATGATGAACTCTTTGCCACCCCTCCGATGTGGGTGGTGAAGAAAAGGAACTAATCTCTTCTGCAGGTCAGGTCTCCGCACGTGCTCTAACGTCTCAAGAATTTGTTGGGGACGACAAAAATGCTCGAAAGGACGCAGCGAATCATGATGAAATGAACTTTCATTTCACACGCCCTCATACCGCTATATCTGCATTTCGCTTGATGAAATTCATCGATGAACTTGATATCATATTCTTCATCGATGAAGCATATGAGATTAAGCTACACTAATTCATCTGCAGGATGATCAACCCAAAACCACTGAATGGGTCCTTGATAGTGGATGTACAAATCACATGACTGGTGACAAGAATCTATTGATGGATGCTCCCTTATCACCTTCACCTCTGAAGCATATCATCTTTGCTGACAAAGGCAAAAGTCAGGTATTGGGTCTTGGTAAGGTTGCTATCTCTAAGGATAAGCACATGGACAAAGTCATGCTTGTTGAGTCCTTAGGATACAATCTCATGTCGGCCTCAATGCTTTGTGATCTTGATATGGTTGTTGTCTTGGCAAATATCGCTGTGGTGTGATTATGGAAGTCGACAATTCCAAAGTCTTCAAGGCTTTAGGAGAGGAGATCAGATATTGTTGATTTTCTACAGACCACAACCAGCCGTGTGTCTACTTGCAAAAGCTTCGGAAGGCTGGCTATGGCATCGACGACTTGGTCATGCAGGCATGAGGAATTTGACCACGCTTGTGAAGAAGAAGCATGTCATTGGCATTGAGAATGTCAAATTCCTCAAGGATCACTTATGTGGAGCATGTGAAGCCGAAAATGACCAAGGCCAAGCATCCAAATAAGACTATCATGACCACTACCCGTCCATTCAATTGCTTCACATGGACCTCTTCGACCTAATCATTATTCAGCAGTCACTAATGATGCATCTCTATATGGTTTTGTCATTGTTGATGATTATTCTCGATATACATGGGTACACATTGTTACTTACAAACATGAAGTGCAGGAAGTCTTCAAACGATTTTCCTCGAGGGCTTCAACCAACTTTGGTGTGAAGATCAAGCATATCAGAAGTGACAATGGAACCGAGTTCAAGAATTCCGGTCTTGATGCCTATCTTGATGAACTTGGTATTACTCATGAGTTATCTGCTCCCTATACTCCTCAGCAGAATGGCGTCGTGGAGCGCAAGAATAGAACTCTTGTTGAGATGGCTCGCACTATGCTTGATGAATACAAAACGCCTCAGCGTTTTTGGATTGATGCAATTGATACTGCTTGCCACATCATCAACAGAGTATATCTTCACAAATTCTTCAAGAAGACTGCCTATGAACTCCTCAACGACAAGAAACCCAATGTGAGTTATTTCAAAGTCTTCGTGCTAAATGTTGGATTAGAGATCCTCACCACAACTCTAAATTTGCACCAAAGCACATGAAGGTTTTATGCTTGGTTACGGAAGGACTCAGACACCTACTGAGTCTTCAACATTGTTCTTCACAAGATTGTCGACTTTGTAGATGTGCGGTTCGATGAAACTAATGGCTCGCAAAGAGAGCACCTACCTTCGTGTTAGATGAACCAGCACCTAAGGATGCTATCAAGCTCAAGGCAACCGAGGATGTCATTCCCCATCAAGAATTTGTCAAGAATTCATTCCTGCTCATGAAGAACGCCGAGCTGATGCACTCAAGAACATGATGAGGAAAATGGGGTCAAGAAAATGCTGATCAAAATCCTCGGCGACAACCAACTCATCCACGCTGTTGCAAAAGAAGTGCAAGTGGAGAAGATCATCGATGACATTAGCGCACCAGTCCTCTCACACGCTCAAAAGCCTCACACTTATCTAACTTTTGTGGGCACTATGCTTTTGTCTCTATCTCAGAGCCCACTAAGGTAGATGAAGCATTTCTGGAGCCGGAGTGGATTCAGGCTATGCAAGAAGAATTACATCAGTTCGAGTTGAACAATGTCTCGGAATTGGTCAATCGCCCAGATCCTCGCAAGCATAATATCATTGGCACAAAGTGTATCTACCGCAACAAGCAAGATGAAAATGGCCTTGTGGTGAGGAATAAGGCTCGACTAGTAGCTCAAGGCTACACACAGGTCAAGGAATTGATTTCAATGAAACTTTTGCACTGTTGCTAGACTTGAGGCTATTCGTGATTTTACTTGCCTATGCTAACCATCATGATATCATCTTATATCAAATGGATGTGAAAAGTGCATTCCTCAATGGTAAGCTTGAGGAAGAAGTATATGTTGCTCAACCCCTGTGTTTTGAAGATCCCAAGAATCCTCGACAAAGTCTTCAGACTCAATAAGGCCCTCTATGGCCTCAAGCAAGCCCCTCGGCGTGGTATGACACATTGAAGGAATTCTTCGTGAAGAATGGCTTCACACCGGTTCACTTGACCCTACTCTTTTTACTAAATCATATGATGGTGAACTGTTTGTGTGCCAAATATATGTTGATGATATTATCTTTGGCTGTACTAACCAACGATATAGTGATGAATTTGCCTATATGATGAGTGAAGAATATCAAATGTCTATGATGGGAGAATTTAAATTCTTCTTAGGTCTTCAAATTAAATCAAGAGCAAGAATGGCATATTCATATCTCAGAGAAATACCTCAAAGATGTACTAAGGAAATTTGGCAAGCTAGATTGCAAAGGCGCTAAAATTCCTATGCCCACAAATGGCCATCTATGCAATCGATGAAAATGGTATTGACTTCGATCACAAGGTATACCGCCCATGATTGGTTCTTTATTGTACTTATGTGCATCTAGGCCAGATATAATGCTTAGTGTTTGCATGTGTGCCCGATTTCAAGCCGCACCAAGGAATCACACCATAAGGTTGTGAAGCATATTCTTCGATATCTAGCTCACACACCAACACTAGGATTATGGTACCCCAAGGGCTCGCTTTTGATCTCATTGATATTCGACTCGACTATATTTGGTGATCGTGTGGACCGCAAGTCAACATCCGCACTTGTCATTTCCTGACGATCTTTGGTCCGTTGGTCCTCGAAGAAACAGAATCGCAGATCACCGCTTCATCGCTGAAGCTGAAATACATTGCTGCTGGCTCATGCTGTGCTCAACTGCTTTGGATGAAGCAAACCTCAAGGACTATGGCGTCAACGTGAAGAATGTGCCTCTCCTCTGCGACAATGAGAGTGCCATCAAGATTGCTCACAACCCGATTCAGACTCAAGACTAAGCACATCCAGATTCGTCATCATTTTCTTCGTGATCATGTGTTGAAGGGTGATATCTCCATCGAGCATGTGAAGATCAAGAACAGCTAGCTGATATCTTCACTAAGCCCTTGGATGAGAAGAGATTTAGCAAGTTGTGGTGTGAGCTAAATATCTTAGAATCTTCGAATGTTCTTTGAAAAGGACACACATCCTAACCCTTATGCAGAATTGATGACTTAGATGTGCAACACATGAAGAAACGTTTTTCTTCAATCAATGAAGAATAACACTCTAAGTGTGAAGAAATTAATGAAGAATCTGATTCTCAGAACCCTATGACAATGTACGCGGTGTCTGAAATCATCATTCTTATACGGTGGGCTACGCCACCACAAAACTTGAAAATCTTCAATTTGAGTTTTTCCTCCTTTTGAAATTCTTCAGTTTTTCAAATTCTTCAACTTTGCAAAATCTTCAATATTTCCGTCGTTTTTCTTCATTGGCTATATATATACGTGAGTTTATGTCCTCTACAACATTCACTTATTGCTAATTCTTCAAGTTGCGATTTCTGCTAAGTGAATGTGATCGGACCCTTCCCCCTCTATGCTATACTCAACCCCATCTATTCACAAATTCTTCATGTGCGTTCTGATTGAAACTCGTTCAAAGTCTTCACTGTGTCCTTGACAGCTGAAGAAATTGCGAATGAAATTTTTAAACAAATCTTATCCAGATTTTCGGTTTTACCGCTCAAACCGTTCCGTATCCCACGATACATTAGTTTATTCACCCACGATCTTACACGATCTCATCCGCATAGTACGTGGGTGACACATGTCGCTTGAAGAAGAAAGGGCAGGGGCATGTTCGTCCCAAAATCTTCGGGCGAACAGTTTTCACCGTGGCTATAAATACCCCTCCCCCTTCCTTACTTCATTTACTCTGCTTGGTCGCTGTCTCTCGCTCGAGCTCTCCTCAAACCCTAGCGCCGCCGCTACTCCATCGCCGTCGGTGAGGAAGAGCTTCACTTCCTCGACCTCGTCGCCGTCGTACTCGCGCCGGCTGCGGAAATCTTCACTCCGCCGCCGCCGTAGCTGTCTCCCTCTGCCAAGTTAGGGTGTGGGAGATCTAACGTGACGAACTTCACTATAGTTCATCTCTGTTCGTCGTGTTCTTCAGTTCGGGTAATTAAAATTCACTTTTATTACTCGCTTTGATTCTCAAATCTTTCTAAAAATCTTCAAAGGTGTTTTATTCTTCAAATCTTCACATATGAACACCTCACACACTGCATGCTCTTGATTTATCTCTCTAAGCATTCATTTCTTCAAGATTCCTCAATTGTGCGGATTTTCAATCTGTACAACTCTGGAACCTAAGACAAAAACGCTTAGAGAAATTCCTCAAGGCTCAACTGGTCAAATTCCTCAAAACTTGTTCCTTTTGAAAAATCATCCGAGAACGATATGACCTCTCCAAATTCCTCGCACCTACACTGCTCACAGTACTCATGTCCATTCTTTGAATCACTAGGTTCTCATCAACTTAACTCATTTGCAGCGTTCCTCGAAGAAAAACTGCATACTTCTTGAGTGTTCTATTGTTCAAATTCCTCATCCAAGAAAATGGCGAAGGCAAGAGACCGCAGAAGGGAGGAAAGAAACCGGAGGTCATGACGCTTTTGAGATCCCCGATGAAATATACAAGGATTATTGCACACTGATGAAGCCAAGTTTGGCAGAGAGAACAAAAATCAGCGCAAAGTGCGATTCAGAGGATAGAACGAAGATGGGCACGAGAATGGAGGGAATATTGCTATGTTACTCCCAAGTACATGAAGAAATTCGCCTTAAACCCTCCATGCCCAAGAGCTCCATTGGCACCGCCAAGTCGCCGATCCCACCAAAGATCAAGCGTGGTGAAGACTTTCTGAAGAATGGTCCAGCGCCAAGCCAAATTGGCAAGACAGCCAAGGAGGCAGTGAGGAAATTCAATGAGGATTCTGCTGCTGCTGCTGCTGGCCGAGACCTCGGTCAAGCCGAGGAAATCAATGCCAAGAAGCCTGCTCGCAAGCCAAGTGCTTCACCATCAGCGCCCTCACGGCAAATTCCTCGATCGCTGCTGCTCCTTCAAAATCCTCAAGAGCTCCTCCAAGTCCTCAACTCCCTGCATCTTGCTACATGTCAAAGGACTCGGGGTTTCTCGATTGCTTCGTGTCTCAAGAAGTTCCTCACTGCACCAATGTCCTCATCAGCCCCACTCTGCTGAAGACAAAAGCAAGCTGCTGGACGCGGTCCTCGCCAAGTCCAAGAAAGAAACAGGTTGCCTTCAACGTGCCCTCTGATGATGAAGCTTCTGATGAAGAACTTGCAGAAATCATCAGAGACAGACTGACAAAGGCCGCTGGAGCCAAAGGAACAACTATGCCTCTACTTTTGGATCCGAAGAAGATCCTTGACTTCATCGACTTATGGCATCAGGACCCAAACACTCCCATGCCTGATGTGCCACTGACTCCTGGTTAAAGTCATATGCTGAACCATTTCATCGCTGAAGAGAAATGGAAATTTGTAAAGGCTCGTGAAATAAAGAGAGCACAAGCCAGAAAGGAGAAGCTTCTGAGGAAGAACATCGTCAACCTGACTCCTGAAGGACTTCTCAAAGCTCAATCTGAAATCCAAGCCCAAGAAGGATTTCGATGCTTATAATGCTGATTGGCAAGGAGCCAAGGTGAGATTAAATCAATTTGACGAAGAAAATGACAACTATTGCAGCCCCATCGCAACAAGAAAATCCTTAGGGTGAAGACTCGCTCACCTCTTTGAAGAACATGCCAAGATCGCCGATGACTTTCAGCCTGCTGATGAGAATACAAGTTCCAGGGCTGATGACTCCATTCCAGCCGCTGAAGAAATTCCCAGGGCATCCACTAGTGGTGCACCTGAAGAAACTGAACCACAGTCCTCATCTCCTCCTGCGCCAACACCAACTCCAATTCTTCCTTCTGCTTATGAAGTGAAGAAGACAAAGGCTGCAGAACGAGCTGCAGTGAAGAAAAGGAAGGCATCTGTTGCGTCAAATTCTTCGGCTGCGAAGAAAATGAAGCCAATGACCAGCTCGCTTGAAAATCCTATTGATGCCGTTCCCATTTCCTCCATGTCGTCTAAGGAAATTGTTCCTTATGGAGAAGACTACAAGATCCCAAGCGGATCTGATGAAGAAAATCAATCTGTTGCTACCTCGTAACAGTTTGATGAAGAAATTGAAGTAGAAACATTCCTTCACCGCCATCGCTTCTCACCCATGCCTCGGTTCACGGTCAAGAGGCTGGTGTTGAGGAAATTGAAAAGAAGATGAAGACGTGGATATTGGATGCACTACACCAGTGATGAATGATGACTTTTGGGAAAGTCAAGATCCCAATACTCCTCTCTTCACTCCGATTCAACAAATTCCTCACCCCGGCTACAACTGCTCAATTGGGCTCAAGAAACTCATCCCACATCGTCTGCTCATGAAGAAATTCCAGCCGCTAGTTTGAAGAACCTCATCGATCCCCAAACTGCACAAGAAGAGGAACAGAAATTCTCACCAAGCACCGAGATTGCGATTCCCGAGGTTGTGCTTTGCAAATCATCGACACTCCTCCGCCCAAACCGAATAATCCGTTCTAGAGCAAGCAAAATTCAAGGCTGAAGACTTCTTTTACGAGCATGTGTTCTTCATCGCCATAATCCATATGACTCTGCTCGCATGAGGAAAAGACGCTTCTGGACTGCTACTCAAGCCAACTTCTATTCCTCAGTGCTCTTTGACAAGGACAAAATCTTCGATCATGAGCATATTCCTCATGTGGATATGGAATCACTACCATGCTTCGAGCCAGTCCTCAGAGTTATTCACGATGCAGGGCTACTGAACTTTTGCACTGATATCTGTGATTGGAATGAAGAACTCATTCTTCAGTTCTATGCCACTTTGCATATCACCGGAGATGCTGAAGATGTCAATACATGGGTGCTGGATTGGATGACAAAAAACACTCACTACAAGGCACCAGCAACTGAATTGCTTTGTGTCCTTCCTCTTGATCCTCCCCATGAAAGTGCACGTTGCATCTACAATGACCGCGAGCTGACTGATCATTATATGCAAGTGCTCATGAAGCCTTTGAAGCCAGGGTAGGCCCCTCGAACCAAATTCCTTGTCAAGGAGTTGTTGTATGTGCCTCGGACTGTCTATCGAATCCTGACGAAGACAATGAGTCCCATCAAAGGCCACGACTCAAATGATGAAGATGTCGTTGGCATCATGAAGAACATGCTTTTCAACATCATTCATGGCGTTCCCGTCAACTTCCATGATTTCTTCATGAGGACTCTGGCTAATGTTGCAATGTCACCTTTTGAGTGAAGCCCTATCGCCTTTGGATTATGAGATTCTAAGGGCAAGATCTTCCTTTGAATTACAAGGTCGACACTCAACCATGGTAGCTACTTGCCGCCCATTGAAGTCCTCAAGCGACCGGTTTCATCATCGATGATAAGGGCAAGGCAGCTGCTGTGATCGATGAAGGCACTCGTCCATTGGATGGTCAATTCCGCCTAGCTACATCTTACTCCACCAATGACGATTACGCAACACATGACTCGCCGCAAATACCTCACCAAGCAAAAGCCTCAAGCAACAAGACCTGTGGTGATGATCGACCGTGAGTTACTCCTCGTCTTCATCGGAAGGTTGAACATAATCGAAATGGGTGAAGCGCCAATTTGCTGCAATTCTTCACAACATGACCTCAACACATAATGCGGTGAAGAAAAATCAGTATTACCTTCATGAAACCCTCAACCGCACTGGGCTATTCTCATTCATGTTTATTCCGGAAGAATGAAGACTATGGGTCTCTGTGAAGCATTTGACCGGTCGCACCACCTCCAAGAAATTCAAGAGAGTCAAAGTTCGATCTGGTGGCTATTTCTTATTCTTCATCGCGTGAAACCGATGAACATGAAGATTTGGACGACATCTGCGGCAGGCCCTACTTCAACAACCAACCCGATAACGCCGGGCGCCTCCATCGACTTGAAAATCTTGGTGCGTTAGTCCTCGCCGATCCTTTTGGTCATTTGATGACAAAGGGGGAGAAATCTGAGTTAGTCTTCAAGCGGGTTTATATTATGGGCATTTATTAAGTTACAACTCTCGTTCTTCCGAAACTTTTATTGGATCGAGTTGTAACCTTAAATCTGATGGTGCCTTGATACTTTTGGTCATGCTCTGATGCTTTTGATGCACTCAGCTCTGAAACTTTTGATGTGCTATTCCGCATGCTTATTCCTTGTTAATATTATTGCACGCATGCTGAATCTCATCAGGCACCATATTTCATCATGCATTTCAAATTCTTCATATTATATATCAAATGCGTGTATGAATTACAAGATATAGGGGGAGATCTCCATGATTCAATTCTTCAAATGTGCAATGCCTCAAAAGCAAATTCCTCACTATGCACATATTCAGGGGGAGTTCTTCTATATCTTGCAATCAAATTCCTCAATATCAGTATTTACACTTCATATGTTTATCCCCGTTGAAAACTTAACCTATGTTGTCATCAATCACCAAAAAGGGGGAGATTGTAAGTGCATCTAGTTCCCTTAGTGATTTTGGTGTATTGAAGACTTATAGGTTAAGTAATCTGATGCGCTTGTGAGTGTACAGGTATATAAGTCTATGAGGAGTTTGATATTTACAGAGAAAGTCGACCCAAAAATGAAGTTCTTCGACTAAAGACTTTGATATTCTGAAGACTTTCTGAAGACTTTGAAAGTGAAGAAATTGGTGTGACCTTGAAGACTTGATATTCATTCGAGGAATATGAAGCGTGAAGACTTTTGTTTTCGTAGTTTCATTTTCTCTTTCTCGAGTCATAGGAAACACCGTCATCGTTAAAGGGGTCGAGGAAATACTAAGGAAAAATTTCCATGTGATGCTCAACTCAAAATCCTACACCTACCAATCCCTTCGAGTGAAGCCATTGAAATCTCATACGATTCATCAAATTCTTGAAGAATGAGACGCAGTTCTTCCGGTCACCGAGGACTTTGCTCGATCGAGGAGTTAGGAATTCGCCAAAGTCGAATTGCCTACACAGTGAGGAACATGATAGCCCTGAGGAATTTGAGAGTCAAATTTCCGACCGTTGCTGTGTTGTGCGCTGGCTGTCCCAAAATATCTTATCCACCTAACGGTCATATCATTGAAGGGCATTTATGTCTTATCATGTCGGGCTGCTCCTAGGCTATAAATAGCCGCCCCTACAACCACTAGTTGGTTGGCTGCCCGAGAGAACTTGACACTTGTCATTTGAGAGCAACCCATCCTCCGAGGACTTTGAGCGAAAATCATCAAGTGAGGAAAATCCCAAAACCAAACCCCCACAAACCCAAAGTGATTGAGCATCACTGAAGAAATTGATTCTGCGTGGATCCGACGCTTGTTACCTTTGAAGACTGTGCTTCTTCCAGACGGTTAGGCGCCAAGGTCTAGAGCATCCAAGAGGAATTGTGGATCGCCGAGTGACCAAGTCTGTGAAGGTTTGGAAGTCACCAAGACTTACCACGAGTGATTGGACGAGGCCTGCGTGGTCTTAGTTCAAGGAGAATACGGTGAGGACTGGGTGTCCTGAGTTGCGGCTCGAGATCGGGTGTCCGGACTGTGTGTCCTCGAGTTTAAATACTCACCGCTCCAACCAGACGCATAACCGAGAGACAGCAGTTGGAATTGGTTTACCAAATCATTGTCTTCACCAAGTGACTGGTTCTATTTCCTTAACTCTTTCACTTCCTCATTCTTGTGTTGAATGTTGTTCATATCGTGCTTGAAGACTTTGATCAAGACTTTCACAAATTCCTCGTTCAATTTCTTCATCTGTTTGTCTTCATCTTGTTATCCCGTGTTTACGCTTCCCGTACTCTGTGTTAGTCTTCATTTCATCAGGATGACTATTTTTGTATCTTGTTATGTTTACTTCTGAGTACATATTCAGCTGCAAGTAGTTCTTCGCTAAGGAATTTCCTCACCAGCAAATTCCTCAGTGAAGAACTCATAAAAATTGCCTATTCACCCCCCTCTAGTCGATATAACGCACTTTCAGACATATCAGGTTGTCAGTGCAGTGCTCGTCGTCGAACAAGAAGCGGACAGATACAAGTTCCCGCTTCAAAAGCCAGTATATTATGTGTCCACTGTCCTCACTCCATGCAAATCCCGATAGCCGCACTATCAAAAGATAGCGTACGCGGTCTTCATGGCATCCCGGAAGCTACGACACTACTTTCAAGAGTGTTCGATTACGGTGGACTCCGAGGTACCGCTCAACGACATAATAAACAACCACGATGCCACGGGACGGATTGCTAAATGGGCCATCGAGCTCCTTCCGTTCGACATAACATACAAACCACGACGGGCCATTAAGTCGCAAGTATTGGCCGACTTCGTCGCCGAATGGACAGAAGTCGAACTCCCTAAAGAGTACGGCGTGTACTCCAACTGGATCGTGTACTTCGATGGCTCTAAAATGCTGGCCGAATTGGGAGCGGGTGTAGTCCTGTCCTCCCCCACCAGAGACATGGTCCAATACGTACTCCAAATATTATACACGGACTCCAACAACGCAGCCGAATACGAGGCTCTGTCGCATGGCCTTCGAATGGCAGTCTCTATGGGCAAAATATTCCACTAAAATGTTCACTATTTTTGGTTTGGTTCAGGAACCTTGCCAAAAATATCAAACAATTATAAGAACATTTTGAAAGACATTGAATGTGATTTTTCCAGGGTTCTTTGCCCCTCTTTAATTAAATTTTGAGGCTTAAAATGCCCTCAATTCAAATTCCTTGAATTTAAACATGATGCTTGAAGCTCACTGGTACAACTAATACAAGCAATAATCTAGGGCTGTGACATATGCCTACCGGAGAAAAAGAAGGACAAGCTCAAACCGAGCGTACCGCCTGTGTAATGCATCCGATAACAGACTAGAGCCAAACCCATGGAACGCGGCCAGACTCCGGAGATTCTACGCCTAGTGCCGAACTCAGTGTTCGTCTCCTTACCCCCGCTCTTTTCATTATGCTCCCCCTCCCCCTTTTTCTCCTTTCTCACCCTTTTTTCCTTCTTCACACAAAGTACTCAATACAGTGCGGATGCTTGGATCACTCCGGCCGCACTATGTGTGTACACCATACCTGGGGGCTTCCTATACGGAAGCTAAATATAATTACTTTCATGGCTTCTTGCCTATCACATATGCGTTCTTTTTACATATGTGCCTTTTCTTCACTATTATATGCATCGATATGACTTAAGATGTGGCCATGCTGGGTTGCCTGGCTCTTGTATTTATGCCCTACGTTCCCGTTAATTCGGCTAGGGCATAAGGGGAGCACCTCTGCGATTGTTACTACCGGTTCAGCCGGATGTGTACCTCAGACTGGGTGAAGCCGAAAGCTAGCATTCTTAAGGGAATATTCGGTCGGTGAAGCTTAAGCCGCTAACGTTCAGTTTGGATAAGTAAAGTCCCTTCGGTCGGTTCGCTCAGGTGGTCTTCCCTTATTTTCCCTAACGTTCAGAGTTGTTCTGGTTTGAGAAAGGAGCACCGCCAAGTCCACTAGGGGCGCCCTGAATGACAAAAGATGTTTCTTTCGTTTATTACAACGTGAATCCCCAGAAGTTTTGTATCCCGCGTTTTTGATTCACAGTCCGGACATGTACATCGATGCATGCGAACCCAGGGAAAGGAACCCCTAATGGAACTATTCTCCCTGGAAGATGTTTCTTACTACCCATGTAATATAACATAACTAGTTGGGTACTTGTCTGTTCAAGCACTTATGACCCCTACGCCTGGTTTCCACGCATACCCCCGTTTTGCATAACTGAGCGGGTATTCGGATATACCACGGACTGTCGGATCCGGGGGCTGAAGCGAAAAGGTCCGCCATGACAAAGGATTTTTGATCCGGCTAGGGACTACATATGTCCACTGAATTACATAGCCACTTGGACTGACTGTATTCTTCCTCTATACCGTCCAACAGGCTATCTGCTTGCAATCATGTTGGGAATAATCTGCGGCTAACGCTACCTGGTAATACACCAGACTCACGGGAATTTCTTGCCCATCTGGCCCCGCCAGTCCGACTTCGGCCATATGGTTCGGGTCAAGCTTGGTGTAGCGCGTCTTCACCATGTCCCAGGCTTCTCTTGTACCTTGTCGGCAGGCTGACATCTTCCACAATCGGAAACGCCGCCGTGCTCCTTGGAGCATATCCACGAGCTCCCACATGCCTTTTGGCAGGGAGGTGGATGGCCACAAGGCCTGGGCAATACCCTGCATCACCTGGCAAGCTCGCTCGTGTAGCTGTGAGAGGTCTTGTAGTAAATCACCTGCGGACGCGGGCATCTCCTCTTCAGGGCGGCCCGTCAACATACCTACAGATATAAACTCTTTCAATATGCTTCCTCGCCGAGCTGAACTACAGTTCGTCTAGGCACTTACCATAAATGCCGCGACGAAGCCTTCTGTTCTCCTTCACGGAGTCCGCCAGCTGAGCGTGAACATCTCCTAATTCGATGCCCAGCCGGACATTGGCATCTTGAAGATCGTTCTTCTCCCTCCTAACTTGCGTAAGAACACGCTCGCCAGCTTTTAGCTGCCTTTGGAGATGTGACTCACTATCTCTTACGGTCCGGATTCTCCCCAGGATTGTCTGTAGAATTTTCTGTTAGACCTATCAAACAAGCCAATTACTAACTGGTACATTTCCATAAAATTTCGTTATTAAAGACGAATGTTACCAGGGGAGGCCTTTTGGGATTCCTCTAGTTTGGCAACCGCAGCCCTCAACTGGGTCCTGCACTCCTCCAGCTCTTGAGACAATTGGGTATCCTTATCTACAAGGACCTATGCATAAATTGATCCTTAAAATAGTTGTTCCAACCGTTTCAAGTCTCAGGGGCTACTACTATATATGCTTATCAAATTTTCTTACCCGTATATCTTTGGCATACTGGTCCATCGCCCGGGCGAGCCCGCCTTGAGCAGCTCGGATGTATGCGTCTCCCGAATTGAAAGCATTAAATGCCTCTTCGGAAAAGATGTTATTGCGAAGTATGGACCGTCGACACCGGTGATTCATGGCACTCTCTACTTCGGAATTCGTGGTAGAGAGCACATCCGCATCCTCTGTCGGAGGACAATTCGGCATCGGCCCCGCATTGGCCTCCTCTCTCGAAGCCGGTTCCGGGATCCAGCTGGTAGAGGCGTGATCGGCAGGATCTTTGGATATAGTCCGACAACTCCTCTTTCTGCCAGGACACAAAGGACGTCGTTACATTTCAAACACAATGATCTTAGAGCAGGTTTTTACCATACCTCTGTAACAGCGTTTCGGCCCTAACCGCCTTCCTCTTAAGCCTGCCCAATCCGGACGCCCTTTGCCGACGAGCCCCAGGGGCTCGGCGCCGTGTTCTGATGGTCGTCTCTACAAAAATACGATATTTTAGGCACAAGGCATGGTATCAGGAAGGAGTCCTCTTCAGAGGATAAGGTTTACGCTTTGCTTACACACGATGCAGGTAGCGATCCGGGATAGTCGACGACAATAGCCACCAAGGTGCCATCGCAGCTGGCCTGATAAAATGTCCTGTTGACAAGCTCCACAGTAATATCCGGATCTTCTTCGAGTCCTGGATCGAAGGCCCTTCCGGGGTCCTCTGGCTGCGGGGAGGGGCTATTGAATCCTTCTACGACCCTCCTTAGTTCCTGCTCAGAAATATCGAGGTAAATACTCATGGTGAAGGACACCAGGATGAATGGAGAGGGGGAAAAAGTGACGACTTACCCAGCTTGCGGGGTTGTACATAGAAAACCCATCCCGTGGTTTAATATGAAGGAATTCTTCTTCTTCTCCTTTATACAAATCGGACAATATCCTCGCCAGAGGAGTGGCGGAGTCCAGAGCTTTACGGCCACAGCGGGCGGCATCATCTTCCCCGTTGTTATGCCACATGGGCTTCCCCCGATATTGAAGCGGCTGCACTCCCTGCATTATGCATATTGCTATAACCTCGACTATTGTCAGCCCTGATTTGGCCAGTATCTTTATCCTGCTCATCAGGTAGTGTACTTGTAGTGTACTTCTCTAGTATCCTCCTCTTGGGGGCCCTGAGGGAGCCAACTTCGGCGTGCCTTCGGCGGAGCGCTACTGAACTCAGGGAGACCCGTCCAGACTGGATCTGGAAGGGGAACGTCATCAACATAAAACCACTCCGAGGGCCAGTTTTCAGGTGCCTTCTTGGGAGTACCGGATAGGTATCCGGTCTCGGCGACGCGCCATACTTCGGCTCCGCCCACTTGATATATGGATTCCCCCTGGTTGCGAGGGACGAGGCAGAACAACTTCTTCCATAACCCGAAGTGAGCCTCGCAGCCCATAAATAGTTCACAAAGGGCAACGTATCCTGCTATGTGCAGTACGGAGGCGGGGGTGAAGTTGTGCAGCTGGAGGCCATAGAACTCCAGGAGCCCGCGAAGGAATGAGTGGATTGGAAACCTGACACCTCTTAACAGATGTGGGATGAGGCATATTCGCTCCCCCGGAGATGGATTAGGAGATCTCTCCGCTTGCTCCCCGCCATTATAGGTGGCTAGTCCAGCTCGGACAGGAACCATGAATGCCGGTGGAAGAAACCCTTGGGTCTGTAACTCTATCAAATGGCTTTGAGGAACTGAACACTCTTCCCAATCGCCTGGCTTGGAGCGAAGGGAACGAGAAGAAGAGCTGCGGCGACCGGCCATGTTGGAATGTTTTTTTTGGAGTGCTATGTTGGATGCTTGCTCAAGGGAAGAAGGTGAGGATTGGATCTGAGGATCCCCGTCCCTTCAATTACACGGTTTGCTTGCAGGGCTAGGGTGGCAAATGAAAAAATACCTCGGCTCCTCATATTCGCTCGACACGTGGAGATGGTCATTATTGAAGCACAGAAGCCGAGGAGTACAACATTGATGGGAAGCCGGACACTGTTCGTTGCAACAGGTACTTTGGAGTATTCGGAGATGGAACCCGCCTTGCAATGCCGAAGACAAACTGCACACCGGACTCTTCATCATTGAAGCCTGGTTCAGGGGCTACTGAGGGAGTCCTGGGTTAGGGGGTATCCGGACAGCCGGACTATGTACTTTGGCCGGACTATTGGACCATGAAGATACAAGACTCAAGACTTCGTCCCGTGTCTGGATGGGACTCTCCTTTGTGTGGAAGACAAGCTTGGCGATCCGGATATTAGATTTCCTTCTTTGTAACCGACTCTATGTAGACCCTAGCCCCCTCCGGTGTCTATATAAATCGGAGGGTCTGGTCCGTATAGGGAGAATCATAATCAACATAGGCTAGCTTCTACGGTTTAGCCTCTACGATCTCGTGGTAGATCAACTCTTGTAATACTCATATCATCAATATCAATAAAGCAGGAAGTAGGGTTTTACCTCCATCAAGAGGGCCCGAACCTGGGCAAAACATCGTGTCCCTTGCCCCCTGTTACCATTAGCCTTAGATGCACAGATCGGGACCCCCTACCCGAGATCTGCCGATTTTGACACCGACAGCATCCAATTCACTTTCTATGATAGTTTTTATTATACCCAACTTGGATGCCCATCATTCTAGGACCAATTTTATAACCATAGCAAATACCATGTTATTCTAAAAGACTCTCAAAATAATATAAGTGAATCATGAGAGATCAACAATTTCTACAAAATTAAGCCACCACCGTGCTCTTAAATATATAAGTGAAGCACTTGAGCAAAATTATCTAGCTCAAAAGATATAAGTGAAGCACATAAAGTATTCTAATAAATTCCAAATCATGTGTCTCTCACAAAAGGTGTGTACAGCAAGGATGATTGTGGTAAACTAAAAATCAAAGACTCATATCATACAAGACGCTCCAAGCAAAACACATATCATGTGGCTAATAAAAATATAGCTCCAAGTAAAGTTACCGATAGACGAAGACGAAAGAGGGATGCCTTCAGGGCATCCCCAAGCTTAACTTTGGTTGTCCTTGAATTATCTTGGGGTGCCATGGGCATCCCCAAGCTTAGGCTCTTGCCACTCCTTATTCCATAGTCCATCAAATCTTTACCCAAAACTTGAAAACTTCACAACACAAAACTCAACAGGAAATCTCATAAGCTCCGTTAGTGCAAGAAAGAAAAACCACCACTTAAGGTACTGTAATGAACTCATTCTTTATTTATATTGGTGTTAAACCTACTGTATTCCAACTTTTATATGGTTCATACCCCCCGATACTAGCCATAGATTCATCAAAATAAGCAAACAACACATGAAAAACAGAATCTGTCAAAAACAGAACAGTCTGTAGCAATCTGTAACTTTTGAATAATTCTGGAACTCTAAAAATCTTACGAAAATAGGAAGTCCTTGGCAATTTGTCTATTGATCTACTTCAAAAAGAATCAACTAAAAACACGTTTCTTTGATTTATTAAAATTAATCTCATGCGTGCAAAAGTTTCTGTTTTTCAACAGAATCAAATTAACTATCACCGTAGGTTATCCTATAGGTTCTACTTGGCACAAACACTAATTAAAACATAAAACCACATCTAAACAGAAGCTAGATGATTTATTTTTTACTAAACAGAAGCAAAAAGAAAGGAACAAAAATAAAATTGGGTTGCCTCCCAACAAGCGCTATCGTTTAACGCCCCTAGATAGGCATAAAATCGAGAATAGTTCTAAGTATTGCCATCATTGGTATTCAACTCATAAGTGGACCCCATAATAGATTAATAAGGTAATTTGACTTTCTTTCTAGGAAAGTGTTCCATGCCTTTCCTTAATGGAAATTGAAATCTAATATTTCCTTCCTTCATATCAATAATTGCACCAATCGTTCTAAGGAAAGGTCTACCAAGAATAATAGGACATGAAAGATTGCAATCTATATCAAGAACGATAAAATATATGGGCACATAATTCCTATTTGAAACAATAAGAACATCATTAATCCTTCCCATAGGTTTCTTAATAGTGGAATCCGCAAGGTGCAAGCTTAAAGAGTAATCATCAAATTCATGGAAACCTAGCACATCACATAAAGTTTTTGGAATAGTGGAAACACTAGCACCCAAATCATACAAAGCATAGCATTCATGATCTTTAACTTTAATTTTTATAGTAGTTCCCCACTCATCATAAAGCTTTCTAGGTATAGAAACTTCCAATTCAAGTTTTTTTTCATAAGATTGCATCAAAGCATCAACGATATGTTTAGTAAAAGCTTTATTTTGACTATAAGCATGAGGAGAATTCAACATGGATTGCAACAAGGAAATACAATCTGTTAAAGAACAATTATCATAATTAAATTCCTTGAGATCCATAATAGTGGGTTCAATGCTATATAAAGTTTTGACCTCTCCAATCCCACTTTTACCAAATTTAGCATTAAGATCTAAAAACTCTGAATCATTGGGACGCCTTTAACAAAAGTTGACTCATCTATAGTCCCATCATTATCAAGATTCATATTGAAAAACATTGATTTAATAGGGAACACATCAATAACTTTAAGATCTTCATCATTATTTTCATGGAAACTAGAAGAACATGCTTTTACAAAGCAATCTTTCTTAGCACGCATCCTAGCGGTTCTTTCTTTGCACTCATCAATGGAAATTCTCATTGCTTTGAGATACTCATCGATATCATGATTAGGTGGAATAGATCTAAGCTTCAAAGAATCAACATCAAGAGAAAGTCTATCAATGTTCCTAGCCAATTCATCTACTTTAAGTAATCTTTCTTCCAGCAAAGCATTGAAATTCTTTTGAGAGATCATAAAGTCTTTAACACTATTCTCAAAATCAGAGGGCGTCTTATTAAAACTCCCATAATATAGAAATTACCATAATTATTGGAGTAATTACTAGGGAACGGCCTAGAATTGAAGTTTCCTCTATACGCGTTGTTACCAAAATTATTCCTACCAACAAAATTCACATCCATAGATTCATTACTATTCTCAATCAAAGTAGACAAAGACATATCATTAGGATCAATAGGAGCACTCTTAGTAGCAAACAATTTCATAACTTCATCCATCTTTCCACTCAAAACATTAATATCTTCTATCTCATGAACTTTTTTACTAGTAGATCTTTTGGTGTGCCATTGAGAATAATTAACCATAATGTTATCTAAGAGTTTAGTAGCTTCTCCTAAAGTGATTTCCATAAAAGTGCCTCCCGTGGCCGAATCTAAAAGATTTCTAGAAGTAAAATTCAATCCAGCATAAAATTTTTGTATGATCATCCACAAATTCAAACCATGAGTAGGGCAATTGCGAATCATTAATTTCATCCTCTCCCAAGATTGGGCAACACGCTCATGATCAAGTTGCTTAAAATTCATAATATCATTTCTAAGAGAGATGATCTTAGCAGGAGGAAAATTCTTAGAGATAAAATCATCTTTGCACTTATTCCAAGAATCAATACTAATTTTAGGCAAAGACGAAAACCAAGTTAAAGCATGATCTCTAAGTGAAAACAGAAATAACTTCAATTTAACAATATCATTTTACGTACCTTTCTTCTTTTGCATATCACACAAATCAACAAAGTTGTTTAGATGGGTAGCGGCATCTTCACTAGGAAGGTCGGAGAATTGATCTTTCATAACAAGATTCAGCAAAGCATCATTGATTTCACAAGATTCAGCATCATTAAGAGGAGCAATCGGAGTGTGCTACGTCTTGAGCTTGCGTTGGTTTTCCTTGAAGAGGAGAGGGTGATGCAGCGATAGTAGCGTAAGTATTTCCCTCAGTTTTTGAGAACCAAGGTATCAATCCAGTAGGAGGCTCCTCAAAAGTCCCACGCACCTACACAAACAAACTGAGAACTCGCAACCAACGCAATAAAGGGGTTGTCAATCCCTTCACGGCCACTTCTTGTAAAGTGAGATCTAATAAAGATAGTAAGATAAGATAAATATATTTTTGGTATTTTATAATATTGATGCAAAAAGTAAAGATGCAAATAAAAGTAGATTGAAAGCAAATATGATAAGAGATAGACCCGAGGGCCATAGGTTTCACCAGTGGCTTCTCTCAAGATAACATAAGTATTACGGTGGGTGAACAAATTACTGTCGAGCAATTGATAGAAAAGCGCATAGTTATGTGATTATCTAGGCATGATCATGTATATAGGCATCACGTCCATAACAAGCAGACTGACTCTTGCCTGCAACTACTACTATTACTCCACACATCGACCGACTCCTGCCTGCATCTGGAGTATTAAGTTCATAAGAATAGAGTAACGCATTAAGCAAGATGACATGATGTAGAGGGATAAAGTAAAGCAATATGATATAAACCCCATCTTGTTATCCTCGATGGCAACAATATAATACGTGCCTTGCAACCCTTTCTGTCACTGGGTAAGGACACCGCAAGATTGAACCCAAAGCTAAGCACTTCTCCCATGGCAAGAAAGATCAATCTAGTAGGCCAAACCAAACTGATAATTCGAAGAGACTTGCAAAGATAACTCAATCATACATAAAAGAATTCAGAGAAGATTCAAATATTATTCATAGATAAACTTGATCATAAACCCACAATTCATCGGATCTCGACAAACACACCGCAAAAAGAGTTTAGATCGAATAGATCTCCACAAGAGAGGGGGAGAACATTGTATTGAGATCCAAAAAGAGAGAAGAAGCCACCTAGCTAATAACTATGGACCCGTAGGTCTGTGGTAAACTACACACAACTCATCGGAGGGGCAAGGATGTTGATGTAGAGGCCCTGCATGGTCGATTCCCCCTCCGGCAGAGTGCCGGCGAAGGCTCCGAGATGAGATCTCGCGGATACATATGGTTACCGTGGTGGAAATTGTGTTTCATCCTTCTCCTGGATGTTTTCGGGGTACGTAGGTATATATAGGAGGAAGAAGTACGTCGGTGGCCGCCCGAGGGGCCCATGAGACAGGGGGGCGCGCCCTATGGTGGGGGGGCGCCCTCCTATCTCGTGGGAGCCTCGGCTGCTTCTTGACTTGCACTCCAAGTCCTATGGATCACGTTCGTTCCAAAAATCACACTCTCGAAGGTTTCATTCCGTTTGGACTCCGTTTGATATTCCTTTTCTTCGAAATACTGAAATAAGCAAAAAAACAGCAATATGGGCTGGGCCTCCGGTTAGTAGCTTAGTCCCAAAAATGATATAAATGTGTAAAATAAAGCCCATAAACATCCAAAAGGGGTAATATAATAGCATGGAACAATCAAAATTATAGATACATTGGAGATGTATCAAGCATCCCCCAACCTTAATTCCTGCTCGTCCTTGAGTAGGTAAATGATAAAAAGAGAATTTTTGATGTGGAATGCTACCTAGCATAATTCATAATGTAATTTTCTCTATTGTGGCATGAACGTTCAGATCCAAATGATTCAAAATAAAAGTTCATATTGATAAAAGAAATGGTAACACTTCAAGCATACTAATGAAAGTAATCATGTCTTCTCAAAATAACATGGCAAAAGAAAGTTCATCCCTACAAAATCATATAGTTAGGCTATGCTTCATTTTCGTCACACAAAGATGTTCCCAACTTCTATACCCCCGATGACAAGCCAAGCAATTGTTTCATACTTAAATAATCTCAAACTTTTTCAACCTTCATGCAATACATGAGCGTGAGCCATGGATATAGCACTATGGGTGGAATAGAATATGATGATGGGGATTGTGTGGAGAAGACAAAAAAGGAGAAAGTCTCACATTGACTAGGATAATCAACGGGCTATGGAGATGCCCATCAATTGATGCCAACATGAGGAGTAGGGATTGCCATGCAACAGATGCACTAGAGCTATAAATTAATGCTCAACAAAAGAAAACTAGTGGGTGTGAATCCAACTTGCTTGCTCACGAAGACCTAGGGCATTTGAGGAAGCCCATCGTACGAATATACAAGCCAAGTTCTATAATGAAAAATTCCCACTAGTATCAAAAAGACAACTAATTAGACTCACTATATGAAAAACATGGTGCTACTTTGAAGCACAATATATGATACCCACTACATGAAGAACAAGGTGCTACTTTGAAGCACAACTGTGGAAAAAGAGATAGTAACATTGCCCTTTTATTTTTTTTTATTTTTTTTCTTTTCCTTTTTTTGGCCCTTTATTTTTTTTTCTTTTTGGCCTTTCTTTTTTTTTCTTTTCTTTGGGCAATGCTCTAATAATGATGATCATCACACTTTTATTATTACAACATATGAATTACAACTCGAAACTAGAACAAGATATGACTCTATATGAATGCCTCCGGCGGAGTACCGGGATGGTGCAATGAATCAAGAGTGACATGTATGAAAAATAATTCATGGTGGCTTTGCCACAAATACGATGTCAACTACATGATCATGCAATGGCAATATGACAAAAGTAAAGTATGTCATGATGATGAAGAACGGAACGGTGGAAAGTTGCATGGCAATATATCTCAGAATGGCTATCGAAATGCCATAATGGGTAGGTATGGTGGCTGTTTTGAGGAAGATATAAGGAGGTTTATGTGTGATAGAGTGTATCGTATCACGGGGTTTGGATGCATCGGCGAAGTTTGCACCAACTCTCAAGGTGAGAAATGGCAATGCACTGTACCATATAGGCTAGCAATGGTGGAATGGTAAAAGTGCGTATAATCCATGGACTCAACATTAGTCAAAAGAACTCATATACTTATTGCAAAAATTTAGAAGTCATCAAAAATCAAGTACTATGTGCATGCTCCTAGGGGGATAGATTGGTAGGAAAAGACCATCGCTTGTCCCCGACCGCCACTCATAAGGATGCACAAGCCAGGTACACTTCATGTTTCAAATTTGTGACACAACTTTAACCATACGTGCATGCTATGGGACTTGCTAACTTCAACACAAGAATTCTTTAAATTCATAATCACCCAACTAGCATGACTTTAATATCACTACCTCCATATCTCAAAACAATTATCAAGTATCAAATTGATCATAGCATCCAATTCACTTCCTATGATAGTTTTTATTATGCCCAACATGGATGCCCACCATTCTAGGACCAATTTTATAACCATAGCAAATACCATGCTGTTCTAAAAGACTCTCAAAATAATATAAGTGAAGCACGAGAGACTAGTAATTTCTTCAAAATTAAGACACCATCGTGCTCTAAAAGATATAAGTGAAGCACTAGAGCAAAAACTATCAAGCTCAAAAGATATAAGTGAAGCACATAGAGTATTCTAGCAAATTCTAATCAAATAGGCTTCTTCCAAAAGGTGTGTACAGCAAGGATGATTGTGTTAAACTAAAAAGCAAAGACTAATATAATAAATGACGCTCCAAGCAAAACACATATCATGTGGCGAATAAAAATATAGCTCCAAGTAAAGTTACCAATGAACGAAGATGAAAGAGGGGATGCCTTCCCGGGGCATCCCCAAGCGGCTTTTGGCTATTCTTGAATATCTTGGGGTGCCACGGGCATCCCCAAGATTAGGCTCTTGCAACACTTTATTCCATAGTCCATAAAAGCTTTACCCAAAACTTGAAAACTTCACAACACAAAACTCAACAGGAAATCTTATAAGCTCCATTAGTGAAAGAAAACAAAACCACCACATAAGGTACTGTAATGAACTCATTCTTTATTTAATTTGGTGTTAAACCTACTGTATTCCAACTTCTCTATGGTGTATAAACTATTTTACTAGCCATAGATGCATCAAAATAAGCAAACAACACACGAAAAACAGAATCTGTAAAAAACAGAACAGTCTGTAGCAATCTGTAACTAACGCAAACTTCTGGAAATCTTAAAATCCTACCAAACTAGGAAGTACTGGAAAAAACATTTATTGAGCAGCAGCAAAAAGAATCAACGCAAAAGCACGTTCCTGTGATTTAAAAAAATTATATTCATGCGTGCAAAGTTTCTGTTTTTCAGCAGAATCAAATCAACTATCATCATAGGTTATCATATAGGTTCTACTTGGCACAAACACTAATTAAAAGATAAAAACACATCTAAACAGAAGGTAGATGCAAGATTTATTACTAAACAGGAGCAAAAACAAAAAACACAAAGAAAATTGGGTTGCCTCCCAACTAGCGCTATCGTTTAACGCCCCTAGCTAGGCATAAAAGCAAAGATAGATCTAACGAGTGCCATCCTTGGCACTAAATTCATAAGTAGCCCACATGATAGATTCATAAGGTAATTTGACTTTCTTTCTTGGAAAGTGATCCATGCCTTTCTTTAATGGAAATTGGAATCTAATATTCCCTTCCTTCATATTAATAATCGCACCAATTGTTCAAAGGAAAGGTCTACCAAGAATAATAGGGCAAGAAATATTGCAATATATATCAAGAACGATAAAATCCACGGGCACCAAATTTCTATTTGCAACAATGAGAACATCATTGATCCTTACCATAGGCTTTTTAATGGTGCGATCCGCAAGGTGCAAATTTAAAGAGCAATCATCTAGATCATGGAAACCTAAAATATCACATAAAGTTTTCGAAATCGTGGAAACACTAGCACCCAAATCACACAAAGCAAGACACTCATAATCTTTAATTCTAATCTTTATAGTAGGTTCCCACTCATCATTAAGTTTTCTAGGTATAGAAACCTCCAAATTAAGTTTTTCATCATAAGGTTGCATCAAGGCATCAACGATATGTTTGGTAAAAGCTTTATTTTGACTATAAGCATGAGGAGAATTAACAACGGATTGCAACAAGGAAATACAACCTTTTAAAGAACAATTATCATAATCAAATCCCTTGAAATCCAAGATAGTAGGTTCAATGTTATTAGAAGTTGAGGACTCTCCAACCTCACTTTTACCAAATTTAGCATCAAGATCTATAGATTTCGAATTCTTGGGATGCCTTCTAGGCAAAGTTGATTCATCATCAGTCCCATAATTATAAAAATTCATATTGCAAAACATAGATCTAATAGGAGACGCATCAATAACTTTAAGATCCTCATCATTATTTTCATGGAAACTAGAAGAACATGCTTTTATAAAGCTATCTTTCTTAGCACGCAAACTAGCGGTTCTTTCCTTACACTCATCAATGGAAATTCTCATTGCTTTGAGAGACTCGTTGATATCATGTTTAGGAGGAGAAGATCTAAGTTTAATAGAATCAACATCAAGCGAAAGTCTATCAACGTTCCTAGCCAAATCATCAACTTTGAGCAATTTTTCTTCAAGCACAGCATTAAAATTCTTTTGAGAAATCATAAATTCTTTCACACTATTCTCAAAATCAGAGGACATCTTATTAAAATTACCATAAGAATTATTGTAGGAATTTCCATAATTATTAGAGGAATTACTAGGGAACGGTCTAGCATTAAAGTTTCCTCTATAAGCGTTGTTTCCGAAACTATTCCTACCAACAAAATTTACATCCATAGATTCATTATTATTCTCAATCAAAGAAGACAAAGGCATATAATTGGGATCAAGAGGAGTATTTTTAGTAGCAGACATCTTCATAAGTTCATCCATCTTTCCACTCAAAAATTGATTTCTTCTATAGCATGCACTTTTTTACTAGAAGATCTTTCGGTGTGCCATTGAGAATAATTAGCCATAATATTATCAAGAAGTTTTGTAGCATCTCCTAACGTGATTTCCATAAATGTGCCTCCCGCGACCGAATCTAAGAGATTTCTAGAAGCAAAGTTCAAACCGGCATAAAATTTTTGTATGATCATCCATAAATCAAACCATGAGTAGGGCAATTGCGAAGCATCAATTTCATTCTTTCCCAAGATTGGGAAACATGCTCATGATCAAGTTGTTTAAAATTCATAATATCGTTCCTAAGAGTAATAATCTTAGCGGGGCGAAAATACTTAGAGATAAAAGCATCCTTGCACTTGTTCCAAGAATCAATACTATTTTTAGGCAAAGACGAAAACCAAACTTTAGCACAATCTCTAAGTGAAAACGGAAATAACTTCAATTTGACAATATTGTTATCCGTATCTTTCTTCTTTTGCATATCACACAAATCAACTAAATTGTTTAGATGAGTAGCAGCATCTTCACTAGGAAGGCCGGCGAATTGATCTTTCATAACAAGATTCAGCAAAGCAGTATTGATTTCACAAGACTCAACATCATTAAGAGGAGCAATCGGAGTACTAAGGAAATCATTATTATTGGTATTCGAGAAATCACACAATTTTCTATTATCTTGCGCCATGGCAACAAGTAATCCAACACACAAGCAAACAGAAAAAGGCAAGCAAAAAAGGAGAGGAGGAGATTGGGAAAGAGAGGGCGAATAAAATGGCAAGGGTGAAGTGGGGGAGAGGAAAACGAGAGGCAAATGGCAAATAATGTAAATGCGAGGGAGATGGGTTTGTGATGGGTACTTGGTATTTCTTGACTTGAGCGAAGACCTCCCCGGTAACGGCGCCAGAAATCCTTCTTGTTACGTCTTGAGCTTGTGTTGGTTTTCCTCGAAGAGGAGAGGGTGATGTAGCGATAGTAGCGTAAGTATTTCCATCAGTTTTTGAGAACCAAGGTATCAATCCAGTAGAAGGCTCCTCAAAAGTCCCACGCACCTACACAAACAAACAGAGAACTCGCAACCAACGCAATAAAGGGGTTGTCCATGTCAGGACCCCGACTCAATGCCACATCGATCTAGCATGTAACACCTCATATCACTTTGCGGCCTCACGCACGGTATTCCCATGGGTGTCGCCTTACCTTTGCCCGGGACCGTTTGTGCCTTTTGGCACACGTATATGATAGTGTCGCTAGCATCCATATGATAAGGAGCCCGGGCTGACATGGCTAGTCGTAAACCCAAAGTGGCACAAACTTACAGGACAGCATCCATGACCCAACATCGAACGTGTCGGTCATCACGAGTGAATCCGGCTGTAGCTGGGCTAGCAGGACTCGTGAACCGGGCTGTAGTGGGGGCTCACAGGACTCGGTATTCATCGCGTGACATTTCCTCGAAGGGGATGTACACAGAACAAAGAAGGACACATGCCGCCAGCCTAAGTGTTCTGGAGCAGTAGCAAGCTACCATGGCTCAGTGGAAACACTAGGAGACATTTCCCGGTAAGAGAGGCTACTAAGGATAAACAACTAGATAGTCAGATCCCAGACATACCAAGCATTTCAATAACATACACACAATATGCTTGATATGTGCAAATACAACATGGCATCACAACATGACTCTACAACTCAAGTATTTATTCAATAGGCTCCGAGGAGCGACATATTACAAACATGGGTCTCATGACCCAACATTCAGAGCATACAAGTCAAAGCACAAGCGAAAGCTTAACATGTCTGAGAACAGACAACTAAAAATGAAAAAGGCTGAGAAGCCTGACTATCTACTAGATCCTGCCGAGGGCACAAGATCGTAGCTGAGGTAACAAGCTAAACGTCGAAGTCCATGTGGAACTACTAGTGAGACTGAAGTATCTCTGCAAAAACATAAAATAGGCAAACGTGAGTACAAATGTACCCAGCAAGACTTATATCAGAACTAACTACATATGCATCAGTATCAACAAAGGGGGGTGGTGGAGTTTGACTGCAGCAAGCCAGCTTTGACTCGGTGGCTATCCTGAACTACGATTGCAATTAACTCTTTTGAGGTGGCGCACACGAGTCAACATATTCACCATGTCAATACACCACTATGAATCCGCTCCCGTCTCCCTACGAGAACGCCATCCATAGCACTCATGCTTTTAGAGTATCCACCTTCACTTGTCTATGAACTGTACATGCAACCCAGAAGTCCTTTACCGCGGACACGGCTATTCGAATAGATCATATTAACCCTGCAGGGGTGTACTTCTTCACACACGCTCTCGCCACTTACCGCCATGTACACGTCATGTATCTCGGCAACCTTCAAGCGGAAGCTTTGGCGAGGAGTCGCCACGACCGACTAACCACACAAGTCTCTCGTCTAGGTTTATCGCCTATTCGGGTTCCATCCGCAAGGAGATCCGCCGGGTGTCGCCACGGCCCCAAACGATGTGAGCAGGGTTCCCAAGCCCACCATCCGGTGCCACTTGGTACACTTTGTGTACATGTGCCTAGTCTGTCCCAAGCCCACCTGTATCGGGTGCCACTTGGTAGACTACTAACACTACCTACAAACACCAGAAACTAGTTGCAACTCCTGGACAGAGATCGAGTTGATTAATAAGTCGAGAGAGCTTGGAGCGCCCGGAGCCCAATGTGTGGTAGTAACTGTTCATGGATCACAAACACAGCACTCAGTTCCTGAGGACGGTTTCAATGAGACAACCCACCATGTACTCCTACATGGCCTCTCACCGCTACCTTTACCAAATCGTGTTCACACACTTAGCTCACACACAGCAGGACATGTTCACACACCTCCAATTCATCCCCGATGAATCAGACCTGACACAACTCTAAGCATAGCAGGCATGACAAACAAGCATGAATGAGTAGGCACATCAGGGCTCAAACAACTCCTACTCATGCTAGTGGGTTTCATCTATTTACTGTGGCAATGACAGGTCATGTAGAGGAAAGGGGTTCAGCTACCGCAGCAAGTAACAAATATGCCGTTGTTGTCCTAATGCAGTAAAAGAGAGCAGGAGCGAGAGAGTGGGATTGTATTGGAATGAACAAGGGGGTTTTGCTTGCCTGGCACTTCTGAAGATAGTATATCTCTTCATTGATGTCATCGATCACATCGTCGGTACACGTCTACTGAGAGGGGACAAGCACCGACAAACAAAGAAGAAACACAATCAATGCAATGCACCATATGATGCATGCTATGACATGGCAATAAGAATGTGTTTTGGCTAATGCAAGCTAGAACAGATTGAGATGAGTCCATTTGAACCAAAGATTCAAATGCAAACCCATTTTAAGAGGTCATAATAGTGCATTAACTTGTTTCACCTAAACAGCAAGGTTAATGTGTTCTAACATGCATGCAACCAGTGCAGATGGATAGATTGGATTTTTCTGATCATTTTTCATATATAACTTATTTCATTTGGAGCTACTGTTGATTTTCTATGATTTTTTAGAAGTTGTGGTTATTTTCTGGAATTTCCTATATAAGAATAAATCCAGAAAATAAGTTACTGCGTCAGCATGACATATGTGTGACGTCAGCAAGTCAACTGAGTCGGCCAGGTCAAACCTGACCTGCGGGACCCATACGTCAGTGTCTCAGGCTGGTTTGGGTGAATGACAGGTGGGACCGGCCAACGTTGACTTGGCATAGGTCAAAGCTGACACGTGGGGCCACTCGGGTTAATCTAAAGTAAACAGGAAATAAATCCCGCGGTTAATTAGGGCGTGGGGCCCAGTAGTCAGTGGCTCTGGGGAGGGTTAGCTGGCCGTGATTAGCACTAATCACGCAGCCACGTCGGCTCGCCGGAGTTCAGCCGGCGGCGACCCCATCTCGCGGCGGAGGCTCACCGGAGTGGCGCTAGGGCAGCGGCTGGGTGCGCTGAGGGCACCAGGAGGGAGCCCGTGCTCCCGCGCATCTAGCAGAGGCGGTAGCAGGTCGCGAGGCGGGCTGTAGCGGCGGCAGCGGCGAGTTGGGCGGCGGCTGGAGTTCGGGCAACGACGGCTACGGCGCTGCGGTGCACGGCAAGGCGAGCTAGCGGCTGAGTTCGAATTATGGGAGCAACCCGAGCACGATGACGAGCTCAGCTGCGAGCTACGGTGTCCGTAGCCACGACGGCGACAGAGCATGGCGCTGGCGAGCTTCGGAGCTCATGGGGATGGCATCTACGGCGAGAAGCAGACCACGAGGCCAGGGGAAACGGTGGAGGAGCTCACCGTGAACTCGAGGAGGGGCTCGGCTTGCTCGTGGACGACCTAGGGCAGACGAATCGGCCGGCGGCATCTCGGATGCCTGAGGTTGAAGAAGACGGTGGTGACGGCGGAACAGGCCTCCTGGCGACATGTAGCTCGATGGAGAGGGCGAGGGCGTCGAGGCGGAGCTTGGGGATGCGCTGGAGAGGCTCGGGGATGGCCGTGGCCGTGGTGGTGCTCGTCAGCGGCGTCGGCTGCGCTCGGGCACGTGTGGTGATAGAGCAGAGGAGGGGGATGAGCGAAGAAGAGTGAGGGAGAGAGGCAGGGAGGTGTCTGGCACCACCAGAGAAAGCCAGGGCATCGAGGGGGAGCGGCAAGCAGGAGGTGGCCGGGGCGCATGTGCGTGCACGGCGGCCACACGCCCTCCTGCCAATGGAAGACGACAGGGAGGAGCCCCTGGTGGGCTGGGCTGGTTTTGCCCGACTGGGCTGCTACAGTGCCAGGCTAGGTGGGCTTTGCTAGGTAAGTGCCAGGTAAGTTCTCTCTCTTTCTCTTTTAATTCCTGTTTTCTATTTTCCTGCAGCTTTGTGGATTTATTAAAAATAATAAATCAATCCCAAAAATCATGCAACTGCTCATGACCACTGTTGGAAATATATCCTACATTAAACATTTCAGTTTGGGATTATTTGAGCATTAAAAATATTTAATAGCATTTAAATGCCCAAATGAAAATACTATATGATTTAATTCAAAAATCCAGAATGACCTAGAAAAATGTGCACTATTTTTGGGAGAGGTTCTAGACCAATCCAAAAATAATGAACTTTTTTGAAGAGCATTTTGGGTTCATTGAGAATATTTTTATTTGAACCCAGTTGATTTGATCTGGTGCTAGGGTTTGAGCAATCCCCATTTCAACTTAAATAAAATTTAAACATGATGCAAACATGAAGGGCTAGTCATAGTCCATACCAAAACTAGGGATGTGACAGTCCATCCCTTCACGGCCACTTGCGAAAGTGAGATCTAATAAATATAGTAAGATAAGATAAATATATTTTTGGTATTTTATAATATAGATGCAAAAACTAAAGATGCAAATAAAAGTAGATTGAAAGCAAATATGATAAGAGATAGACCCGGGGGCCATAGGTTTCACCAGTGGCTTCTCTCAAGATAGCATAAGTATTACGGTGGGTGAACAAATTACTGTCGAGCAATTGATAGAAAAGTGCATAGTTATGAGATTATCTAGGCATGATCATGTATATAGGCATTACGTCCATAACAAGTAGACCGACTCCTGCCTACATCTACTACTATTACTCCACACATCGACCGACTCCTGCCTGCATCTAGAGTACTAAGTTCATAAGAACAGAGTAACGCATCAAGCAAGATAATATGATGTAGAGGGATAAACTCAAGCAATATGATATAAACCCCATCTTGTTATCCTTGATGGCAACGATACAATACGTGCCTTACAACCCTTTCTATCACTGGGTAAGGACACCGCAAGATTGAACCCAAAGCTAAGCACTTCTCCCATGGCAAGAAAGATCAATCTAGTAGGCCAAACCAAACTGATAATTCGAAGAGACTTGCAAAGATAACTCAATCATTCATAAAAGAATTCAGAAAAGATTCAAATATTATTCATAGATAAACTTGATCATAAACCCACAATTCATCGGATCTCGACAAACACACCGCAAAAAGAGTTTACATCGAATAGATCTCCACAAGAGAGGGGGAGAACATTGTATTGAGATCCAAAAAGAGAGAAGAAGCTATCTAGCGAATAACTATGGACCCGTAGGTCTGTGGTAAACTACTCACAACTCATCAGAGGGGCAAGGATGTTGATGTAGAGGCCCTCCATGGTCGATTCCCCCTCCGGCAGAGTGCCGGCGAAGCCTCCAAGATGTGATCTCGCGGATACAGAAGGTTACGGTGGTGGAAATTGTGTTTCGTCCTTCTCCTAGATGTTTTCGGGGTACGGAGGTATATATAGGAGGAAGAAGTACGTCGGTGGCCGCCTAAGGGGCCCACGAGACAGGGGCGCCCTATAGGGGGGCGCCATCCTATATTGGGAGCCTCGGCTGCTTCTTGACTTGCACTCCAAGTCCTCTGGATCACGTTCTTTCCAAAAATCAGGCTCCCAAAGGTTTCATTCCGTTTGGACTCCGTTTGATATTCCTTTTATTCGAAATACTGAAATAGGCAAAAAAACAGCAATATGGGCTGGGCCTCCGGTTAGTAGGTTAGTCCCAAAATTGATATAAATGTATAAAATAAAGCCCATAAACATCCGAAAGGGGTAATATAATAGCATGGAACAATCAAAAATTATAGATACGTTGGAGACGTATCAGAGTGCTAAGGAAATCATTATTGTTGGTATTGGAAAAGTCACACAATTTGGTATTATCTTGCGCCATCATGTCAAGCAATCCAACACACAATCACACAAAAAGGCGAGCGAAAGAGAAGGGAGAACAGGAAAGAGAGGGCGAATAAAACGGCAATGGTGAAGTGGGGGAGAGGAAAACGAGAGGCAAATGGCAAATAATGTAATGCGAGGGAGATATGTTTGTGATGGGTACTTGGTATGTCTTGACTTGAGCGAAGACCTCCCCGGCAACGGCGCCAGAAATCCTTCTTGCTACCTCTTGAGCACTATGTTGGTTTTCCCTTGAAGGGGAAAGGGTGATGCAGCAAAGTAGCGTAAGTATTTCCCTCAGTTTTTGAGAACCGAGGTATCAATCCAGTAGGAGGCTCCTCAGAAGTCCCTCGTACCTACACAAACAAACAAGAACCTCGCAACCAACACGATAAAGGGGTTGTCAATCCCTTCATGGTAACTTGCGAAAGTGAGATCTAATAGAGATAATAAGATAACATAAATATTTTTGGTATTTTTATGATATAGATTGGAAAGTAAAGATTGCAAAATAAGGATAGATGGAAAACTTATATGATAAAAGATAGACCCGGGGGCCATAGGTTTCACTAGTGGCTTCTCTCAAGATAGCATAGGTATTATGATGGGTGAACAAATTACTGTCGAGCAATTGATAGAAAAGTGCATAGTTATGAGAATATCTACGCATGATCATGTATATAGGCATCACGTCAGTGACAAGTAGATCGAAACGATTGTGCATCTACTACCATTACTCCACACATCGACCGACTCCTGCCTGCACCTAGAGTATTAAGTTCATCAGAACAGAGTAACGCATTAAGAAAGATGACATGATGTAGAGGGATAAACTCAAGCAATATGATATAAACCCCATCCTTTTATCCTCAATGCAACAATACAATACGTGTCTTGCTGCCCCTGCTGTCACTGGGAAAGGACACCGCAAGATTGAACCCAAAGCTAAGCACTTCTCCCATTGCTAGAAAGATCAATCAAGTAGTCCAAACCAAACTGATAATTCGAAGAGACTTGCAAAGATAACCAATCACACATAAAAGAATTCAGAATATTTCTCATAGATAAACTTGATCATAAACCCACAATTCATCAGATCTCGACAAACATACCGCAAAAAGAGTTACATCGAATAGATCTCCAATAAGATTGAGGAGAACTTTCTATTGAGATTCAAATAGAGAGAAGAAGCCATCTAGCTAATAACAATGGACCCGAAGGTCTATGGTAAACTACTCACAACTGATCGGAGAGGCCTTCATGATGATGTAGAGGCCCTCCATGGTCGATTCCCCCTCCGGCGGAGCATTGGCGAAGGCTCCAAGATGAGATCTCGCGGATACAGAAGGTTGCGGCGCTGGAATTAGGTTATCGTTGTGCTCCTGGATGTTTTCAGGGTATGGAGATATATATAGGCGAAGGAGGTCGGTCAGGGGAGCCATGAGGGGCCCACGAGGGTGGGGGGCTCGCCCACCCCCTTAGGGCGCGCCCTCCTGCCACGTGGCCGCTTCGGATGCTTCTTGACATCCACTCCAAGTCTCCTGGATTGTGTTTTTTCCAAAAAGATCGCTCCCGAAGGTTATATTTCGTTTGGACTCCGTTTGATATTCCTTTTCTTCGAAACACTGAATAGGCAAAAAATAGCAATTCGGGCTGGGCCTACGGTTAGTAGGTTAGTCCCAAAAATGATATAAAAGTGTAAAGTAAAGCCCATAAACATCCAAAACGGGTATATAATAGCATGGAACAATCAAAAATTATAGATACATTGGAGACGTATCACATACTCTATTTGTTTTCTTGTCTTTAGATAGTTTGCAATATAAGGATTCTCAATGCAATTTTCCGCACAAAACATATAAATTTCCTCTAGATCAAAATCAAGAAATCTATCAAGATTAAATTTTGGAATACCCTTAGTTATACATTTCATTTCTTCATACCCCCAAAGAAGACTAAGCTCTTTATGATGCTCAAGTGTAATCAAGTTATCACAATTTTTTTGACACAATTTGATCATGAAACAAATAGCATTGGAGATTTAAATGACCACATTCATTGCAAAGTTCACAAGGATGGCAAGAAATATTAAATCTTTCGGCACAATCATGTAGCCTCTCTTGCAACTTTTTCGTTTCTAAATATTTATGCTTCTTACAAAATCTATCTTCCCTTGTTGGTGTGCTTTTGCACTCCCAATTCACTCCGCAAAAATTGACATTCTTATAGGAGACATGATTATCATGGCTAGTGCAATAATCATTAGCATTTTGGATATTCCATGAATTCATACTAACAATATTGCAATCATGCTCATCATTCAAATAATTGTGCCAAACATTTTATTGACTTCTTCTTCTAACAATTGAGCACAATTTTTCGAACCATCAATTTCAAGAGAGACATTATAAAGATGATAAATAATATGATGCAACCTCAATTCCATTTTTATGTAGTTTTCTTTTATAAATTGAACTAGCGATAAAACAAGAAACTAAAAGATTCGGTTGCAAGATCTAAAGATATACCTTCAAGCATTCACCTCCCCGGCAACGGCGCCAGAAAAGAGCTTGATGTCTACTATGCAACTTTATTCTTGTAGACACGTGTTGAGCCTCCAAGCGCAGAGTTTTGTAGGACAATAGCAATTTTCCCTCAAGTGGATGACCTAAGGTTTATCAATCCGTGGGAGGCATAGGATGAAGATAGTCTCTCTCAATCAACCCTGCAATCAAATACAAGAAATCTCTTGTGTCCCCAACACACCCAATACAATAGCAAATTATATAGGTGCACTAGTTCGGCAAAGAGATGGTGATAAAAGTGTAGTATGGATAGTAGATATGAGTTTTTGTAGTAGGAACAATAAACAACAGCAAGGTAGCAATTGATAAAATGGAGCACAACGATATTGCAATGCTTGAAAATGAGGCCTAGGGTCCGTACTTTCACTAGTGCAATCTCTCAACAATGCTAACATAGTTGGATCATATGATTATCCCTCAAAGTGCAATAAAGAATCACCTCCCGAGTTCCTATTAGCGAAGAACAAAAGATAGAAATTGTTTGTAGGGTACGAAACCACCTCAAAGCTATTCCTTCCGATCAATCTATCCTAGAGTTCATACTAAAATAATAGCAAGCTATTCCTTCCGATCGATCTAATCAAGAGTTCGTACTATAATAACACCATATGATACATATCAACCAACTCTAATGTCACCTAGATACCCCAATGTCACCGCGAGTACCCGTGAGTTAATTATACGATATGTATCAAACAATTTCATATTCATAATACTCAATCCACACAAAGAACTACAAGGGGACCCCAAAGTTTCTAACGGAGAAATGATAATAAAAACGTGCATCAACCCCTACACATAGATTACCCCAAAGTCACCTCGGGAATCCGCAAGTTGAGTGCCATAACATATATCAAGTGAATCAAAATAATACCCCATTGTCACCACGGGTATTCATATGCAAGACATATATCATGTGTTCTTAGATCTGAACATTCAATCCGACAAGACAAAACTTCAAAGGGTAAAGACTCAATTCATCACAACATGAGTAGAGAGGGGAGAAACACCATATGATCCATCTATGTTAACGAAGCCCATGATACATCAAGATCATGACATCTCAAGATCACGAGAGAGAGAGAGAGAGAGATTAAACACATAGATACTGGTACAAATCCTCAGCCCCGAGGGTGGACTACTCCCTCCTTATCGTGGTGGCCGTTGGGATGATGAAGATTGACACCGGTGATGATCTCCCCCTCCGGCAGGGTCCCGGAACGGGCTCCCGATTGGTTTTTGGTGGCTACAAAATCTTGCAGCGGCGGAACTTCCAATCTAGGGTCACCCGAAGGGTTTTGGAATATTTGGGAATTTATAGGAGAAAAGGGGGTGCGCGAGGTCACCGAGGTCGGCACAACCTACCGGGGCGCGCCTGGGGGCCCATGCGCACCCTGGTTGGTTGTGCCCCCCTCGGGGCACCCCCTAGGTGCTGATATGGCCCATTGGTGGTCTTCTGGTCCATAAAAAATTCACAAAAAGTTTCACGGTGTTTGGACTCCATTTGATATTGATTTCCTACGATGTAAAAACAAGCAAAAAACACCAACTGGCTCTAGGCACGGGGTCAATAGGTTAGTCTCAAAAAATGATATAAAGTTGCTATACAATGATTGTAAAACATCCAAGAATGATAATATCACAGCAAGAATACTTCATAAATTATAGATACATTGGAGACGTATCACACCCCTTGCACCATGCTGATCGGCCGAAAAATATGAAGCTCAACCGCACCATCTGACTTTGGCAGTAGGGAGACAAGAGCCTTATTGATGGCGTGCAGGCCCCTCATATCCTCTCTGTAGAAAGTGTCCAGCGCTCGCTTGAAGTCACTCTTGATAATGTTCCAGCAGCACGCGTAAAAATGGCATGTGAATCCATCCGGCCCCGATGCCTTGTCCCTTGGCATTGACTTAAGCGCCTTCACCACTTCGTCTTCAGTAAATGGCACTTCAAGGTGATCCAGGTTGAATCTTGGTAAGCCTAGCATATCGAGGTTTACGGCACAATCCCGTGCCTGAGCCGCACCAAGAATTTGCTGGAAATAGTCATCCACCGCATCCGCAATTTCATCCTGTCCATTGAGCATTTGGCCATTGTTATGTAGGGTCATGATAGCATTACACCTCCTTCGATGATTGGCATGTTGGTGAAAAAATTGTGTACTTGCGTCTCCTTCTCGCAGCCACAACAAGCGAGATCTCTGTCGAGCTATGGACCGCTCCAGCGAGCACAGCACCAGCAGTTTGCGCTTCAACATCGTCTTAGAGCAAGTTCACTTTCTGTCAGCACCCAGTGTCGGTGTCAAAACCGGCGGATCTCGGGTAGGGGGTCCCGAACTGTGCATCTAAGGCTAATGGTAACAGGAGGCGGGGGACACAATGTTTACCCAGGTTCGGGCCCTCTCTATGGAGGTAATACCCTACTTCCTGCTTGATTGATCTTGATGATATGAGTATTACAAGAGTTGATCTACCACGATATCGTAGAGGCTAAACCCTAGAAGCTAGCCTATGATTATGATTGTCCTACGGACTAAACCCTCCGGTTTATATAGACATCGGAGGGGGCTAGGGTTACACAGAGTCAGCTACAGAGAAGGAAATCTATATATCCGAATTGCCAAGCTTGCTTTCCATGCAAAGGAGAGTCCCACCCGGACACAGGACAACATTTTCAATCTTGTATCTTCATAGTCCAACACCGCACA
>JAHHZJ010003744.1:0-38268 GCA_021437245.1 Aegilops speltoides
CGCCTACAACCGCGCAAGACATTCGACGACCAAGCAAGTCCCCTTGAGGTCGATCTCGGCTACAACCCATTGTCCCCATTGGACATCCTACCTCTACCTCTACAAAGCGCAACAACCTCGGCGCAAGTGCCGTGCAAGCTACATCAAGAAGGTGCATGAAGATACAAGAAACACCATCGGCGCCAAGTATAACGACTAGCGACCAAGCTCAACATCAACAAGCAACCCATGATCTTCAACATAGGCGATCTCGTGTGGCTACACCTTCGCATGAGAATGCTTCCCCAGCGAGCATGAAGTCAAACTTCTACCTCGAGCGATGGACCCTTCAAGGTGTTATGCGCTACAACAACAACGCCTACAAGCTCGACCTAACAAGCGACAAGTACAACGTGAGCGACACATTCAACGTCAAAGACCTCTCGCGTTTCCATGGTGATGAAGAACTAGATCCGAGGCCGGATCCTTTCGAAGGGAGGGGATATGATGCAGGGCATCCTTCCTGATGAGGACATCAATACCATTGTTACACCCACAGCCCCTGCTGCTATACATACTGGACCAATTACTAGAGCTCGCGCACGCCAACTAAATTACCAGGTACTTTCGTTTCTTGGTAATGATTCTAATGTTCATGAGAATATGATGCTGCCTAAATTGGATACATTTGTTTTGCTTATAAATGAAGGGCCTAGCTTGGAGAAGGATGAACATTGGAGGAAGAACACACATGGAGTTGATGGCATGCGCAAGGAGATCAAGAACGGAGTTACAAGTGATGATTTCAGGACTTTGAAGCCACCATAAGGAGTGCATGAAGCCTTGGACGAAATATACAAGATGCCACTTCATAATATTCGTCCATAGGCTATTCTAGGTCTTCGTCACCTTATTATTGGGCCAGGCCCATGTAATTTCGAAATACATTAGTATAGGCTATTTTTAGAGTCCGTATGTGTGGGGAAACAAGAGATAGGGTTAGTTTGGACCCCTCCACCAAGGGCCACGAAATTCACCCCTCTTCCTCCATATATACAGCCCTTAGGGCACCGTTTAGACTTGGGTTTTGTTTAGATCAAAAGTTCGCCATAGCTGCAACTTGGCGTGCCGTTTGTGTTCAACGACCGGACAAAGCGTCCACAGAACCCCACCTTGATCAATAAAGCTTTCATCTTATATTCACAATATCCAGTTGCAATCTCAGTTTCTTGCTTGTTCTTCGTTTGCTCGCGAAATAGACCCTCGTGGTCAGGTTGATCGTGCTCGGCGTGGTCAATAACCTCTCGGAGTTGGTTTAGCGATTGCTAAGGCGCGGCGTCCTCCGCGTTCGTAGTCGGATCGTCAAAGTCGACTTCCACCAAAGCGAAATCCACCATCTCATCGAAAGGCGGGACACCTTTGCCTCTATCAAGTGGTATCAGATTTCCGAGGTTGCTCGGTGAGATTTTCCGATTTTTCGTAGTTTAGATCGAGTCTGTCTTCATACCTATAGTCCACGAAAAAGCCAAAAAAAAATTAGGGTTAGTTCATCCTATCCGAACCAATCCGAGCCTTTGCATAATCTTTTACGTATTTGCATTGTTGAATTTGCGGTTGCATCGTCGTGTCTAGTTCTTTGGTCTTAGAGTCTAGTCTTTTAGAGTTTGAGTTACGGTCATAAGTTGTCACGCCGCCGCCTTTGCCGCTCGAATCCGTATCCATATACCACCACCGCTTATCCGCCACCGCTTGAATCCATATCCATATACCATCACCGCTGCCATATATCATCACCAATCGAGTCCCTTGCATATTAGGTTTGTTTTGGGATCCATCTAGTTTTCGATTCGTGTTTCCTTATGCGAGTAGGTTTTGATTCAGCAATCTTTTTGCCGTCCGTAGAAGAGGTTGGTTTCAAAAAAAATTTTCCAAAAGCATACGGGATAAAAATTTTTCGGCTATCCTATTTTAGGTGTTTCTAAGCGTATTGAGCGATCGCCGTTATAGAAAGTTTTTTGACCCGTTTCGAGTTTTGGGTCAGCGAGTCAAAAAAAAAAAATTTTTGGTCGAAAAAATTTCGTGCCCATCTGTCGGTTTGACACAGGAAGAGTTTTGAGACACTCGCCATTATAGTGATTTTTAAAAAAAAAAAAAAAAAAAAAAAAAAAAAAAAAAAAAAAAAAAAAAAAAAAAAAAAAGAAAAAAAAAATCAGAGTGTGCTTTTCCTTTGTTTACGTGCAGCGCCGTGATTTTGTTAGTGTTCTAGGCTCGCGTCTCTAGCACGGTCTAGCCTAGGACCCGACCTGATCTGCGTCGTTGGCGTTTATTCAACTTTGCATCTCGATTTGATTATTCTTGACCCTTTTTGCTACCATATTATAAGCCTTCCCAGCTCCACATACATCTCGTCGTGCGTTTGATTCTCCACAGTAATCGCTATAGCCAAGCTTTGAGAGTTTTGACTACAGCGGTTGCCGATCACCACTTCTTCTTTGGGTAGAACTGGTAGAATTTGAGATTTGCTTCACGGTTGTGTTTATCCACCACACCACCACCACCACTTCCTAGTAGTCTGTAGGATCATATTCTTGTGTGTTTCTATTGCTGCTAACCATGGCAGGAACACAGGCCGATGAGGCTGATTGGGAGAACGACAAACAAACAGCTACATGATAAGTTTCACAAATGATGATTGGACGGTGCAAGATGTGGTAAGCATTTTGCGAGGCCATGGAGAAGATAGATGGCATTGAGAAGGCGTTTGAAACAAAGCTTGATAGCAAGTTTGATGAATTGCTCATGCGTTTTCCACAACCACCACCGGCTGCACCTATCGCACCTCTGCAGCGACAACAACTCGCCCCTTCGAATCGGTATGGGCCAGAGCTCGGCGTGTTCCTATTGAGCGGGACAAAATTCTGGTGCGGCTGCTCTGCTTTGTTGGTGCTTCTTTGGCTCCTGCTCTGCTGCTGCTGCTCGTACCGGCGAGGATGATTATGTGGAAGATTACGAGGATGAGGTTGATCAACATCGAACTACGTGCAACCACCAGCACCACAACCACCGGTCGTCCACATGCAAATAATGGCAATGTTAGGGCTCCCCCTCAGTGCGCGATCATGACCATCTCCTAAACTGAAATTGAATATTCCACCATTTGAGGGTAGATATGTTCACGATATATATCTTACTTGGGAGTTAGAAGCTGAACAACGATTTACATGTTTACAATATCACGAGGAGAGGCGTGTTCTGCTGCTTTGTTTGTGCTTTCACTAGCTTTGCATGTGTTTGGTGGTCGAACATTGTAGATTATATCCTGTTCCAGCTACTTGGGCTGCTTTGAAAACTGCTATGCGTACTCGTTGGGTTCCACCATATTATCAACGTGAATTACTTCAAAAATTGCAGCGTTTAAGACAAGGAAAAAATTCGTAGAAGAATATTATCAGGAATTACAAAGCTGGCTTGATTAGATGTGGTATTGTTGAGGAGAATGAAGCTATGCTTGCACGTTTTACGGGTGGATTAAATAGAGATTCAGACCATTCTAGACTATAAGGATTATAATAATATCACTCGTTTATTCCATCTTGCTTGTAAAGCTGAGCGTGAAGTCTTGAGGATCGGTGAGCATTGGCGGCGCACTAACTTTTCTGCAGGTCGACCTTCATCATGGACACCACGTGCATCATCTACTTCCTTTGCACCATCACCTCCTTGGTGCCACCTCAACCGTGATACAAGAAAGAGGCACAACCACCACTATCGCCAAGAGCACACTGCTTTGGGCTGCTGAGCTCTTCTTCCATGGCGTCAACAGGGCACACAAGTGATATTATTTGTCGTCGTTGTAAGGGAAGAGGACATTTTGCGAGAGAATGCAAATCTCAGCGTGTGATGATTGCTCACGAGGATGGTGGGTATGAGTCCGCTAGTGACTATGATGAGAGACTTTGGCTCTTATTACACATGAGGAACACGGTGGAGATGATTACGATCATGAGACACAATACATGGCTGCTTGAAGATCTTTGCGGTATGAATGTTTAGTTGCTCAGCGTGTTTTGAGTGTGCAGTTACACAAGTGAGCAAAATCAGAGGCATAATTTGTTCCATACAAAGGGAGTTGTGAAGGAGCGTTCTATTAGCGTCATCATAGATGGAGGAGCTGCAACAATTTGGCTAGCATGGAGATGGTGGAGAAGCTATCTCTCACCACAAGACCACATCCACATCCTTACTACATCCAATGGTTCAACAACAGCGGCAAGGTGAAGGTAACACGTCTTTGTTAGTGTGCATTTTAGTATCTCTACATATGCTGATTATGTTGATTGTGATGTGGTACCTATGCAAGCATGTTCCTTGTTACTTGGTAGACCATGGCAATTTGATAAAATTCTGTACACCATGGTAGAAACAATCGAGTATACTCTTGTTCATAAGGATAAAAATATTACTTTGCTTCCTATGACTCTGAGTCCATTTTGAAAGATGATATTAATAGAGCTAATAAAGCAAAGCAGGAGAAAATAAGAGTGAAAATCAGATTGTGGCAAAAGAATTTGAGCAACACATGAAGCCTAATAATAAACCATCTCTGTTGCTACGAAATTAAATTGAAAAGTGCATGTTTACTTGCCACCAAATCTGATATTGATGAGCTAGATTTTGGCAAATCTATTTGCTATGCTTTTGTGTGCAAAGAGGCATTATTTTCATTTGAGGGCGTGCCTTCCTCTTTGCCCCTCTTTGTCACTAACATTTTGCGGGGAGTTGGCGTCTTTCCACAAGGCGTGCCACAGGATTACCACCTATTCGAGGATTGAGCATCAAATTGACTTAATTCGGTGCATCATTACCAACCGTGCACCATACCGTACCAATCCGGAGGAGGCGAAGGAGATTATCGTCAAGTCACGAGGAGCTGCTCGACAAAGGTTATATCGCGAATCCCTTAGTCCTTGTCTTTGTTCCTATTATTCTAGTGCGAAAAAGGATGGTACGTCACGTATGTGTGTTGATTGTAGAGGCATCAATAATATTACTATTAGTTATCGTCACCCTATTCCTAGGCTAGATGATATGCTTGATGAATTGAGTGGCTCTACAATATTCTCCAAAGTTGATTTGCGTAGTGGATACCATCAAATTCGTATGAAATTGGGAGATGAATGGAAAACAGCATTTAAAACTAAGTTTGGATTATATGAGTGGTTAGTCATGCCTTTTGGGTTAACTAATGCACCTAGTACTTTCATGAGATTAATGAGCGAAGTTTCGTGCTTTCATTGGACGATTTGTGGTAGTTTATTTTGATGATATCTTGATTTATAGCAAATCTTTGGAAGAACATTTGGAACATTTCGTGCTGTTTTTAATGCTCTCGTGATGCACGTTTGTTTGGTAACCTTGGGAAGTGCACCTTTTGCACCGACCGAGTATCTTTTCTTGGCTATGTTGTTACTCCACAGGGAATTGAAGTTGATAAAGCCAAGATTGAAGCTATTGAGAGTTGGCGCAGCCCAAAGCGGTCACACAAGTGAGGAGTTTCCTTGGCCTCGCTGGTTTCTATAGGCGTTTTGTGAGAGATTTCAGCACCATTGCTGCACCTCTCAACGAGCTTACAAAGAAGGATGTGCCTTTTGTTTGGGGTACCGCACGGGAAGAAGCCTTCACGGTATTGAAAGCTAAGTTGACACATGCTCCTTTACTCCAACTTCACGATTTTAATAAGACTTTTGAGCTTGAATGTGATGCTAGTGGAATTGGATTAGGAGGTGTGTTATTACAAGATGGCAAACCTGTTGCATACTTTTACGAAAAATTGAGTGGGCCTAGTCTGAATTATTCTACTTATGATAAAGAATTATATGCTCTTGTTAGGACTTTAGAAACATGGCAACATTATTTATGGCCCAAAGAATTTGTTATACATTACGATCATGAATCTTTGAAACATATTAAAAGTCAAGCTAAACTGAATCGTAGACATGCTAAATGGGTTGAATTCATTGAGACTTTCCTTATGTCATTAAACACAAGAAGGGTAAAGAAAATGTTATTCTTGATGCATTGTCTCGTAAGCTATACTATGCTTTCACAACTTGACTTCAAAATATTTGGTTTGGAGACCATCAAAGATCAATATGTGCATGATGCTGATTTTAAAGATGTATTGCAGAATTGTAAAGAAGGTAGAACATGGAACAAGTTTGTCATTAATGATGGATTTGTGTTTCGTTCTAACAAGCTATGCATTCCAGCTAGCTCCGTTCGTCTTTTGTTGTTGCGGGAGGCGCATGGAGGAGGACTAATGGGACACTTTGGCGTGAAGAAGGCGAGGATATACTAGCTACACATTTCTTTTGGCCAAAGATGAGGCGGGATGTTGGCGTTTTGTTGCTCATTTGCACTACATGTCAAAAAGCTAAGTCACGACTCAATCCTCATGGTTTATATATGCCTTTGCTGTACCTAGTGTTCCTTGGGAGGATATATCTATGGACTTTGTTTTAGGTTTACCTCGAACAAAGAAGGGAGGATAGCATATTTGTTGTCGTGGATAGATTCTCGAAAATGGCACACTTTATACCATGTCATAAAAGCGATGATCTTTGTTAATGTTGCTGATTTGTTCTTTCGTGAAATTATTAAGCTTGCATGGTGTGCCAAATACTATTGTTTCAGATCGTGATACTAAATTTCTTAGCCACTTTTGGAGATGTTTATGGGCTAAGTTGGGGACTAAACTACTTTTAGTACTACTTGTCACCCCCAAGCTGATGGACAAAGCTGAAGTAGTCAATAGAACATTGTCTACTATGCTTAGGGCTGTTTTGAAGAATAATAAAAAAATGTGGGAAGAATGCTTGCCTCATATTGAATTTGCTTATAATCGTTCATTGCATTCTACTACTAAGATGTGCCCTTTTGAAATTGTGTATGGTTTCCTACCTCGTGCACCTATTGATTTATTGCCTCTTCCATCTTGGAGAAGGTTAATTTTGATGCTAAAAAGCGCGTGCTGAGTTGATTTTGAAAATGCATGAGTTAACTAAGGAAAACATTGGCGTATGAATGCTAAATATAAACTTCTTTGGAGATAAGGGTAGAAAACATGTTGTGTTTGCACTGGAGATCTTGTTTGGTTACATTTGCGTAAGATAGATTTCTGATTTGCATAAATCATAGCTAATGCCACGTCTGCTGGTCCCTTTAAGGTGTTGGAGAAAGTAAATGATAATGCATATAAACTTGAGCTGCTGCAGATTTTGGGGTTAGTCCACTTTTAACATTGCAGATTTGAAGCCATATTTGGGTGAGGAAGATGAACTTCCGTCGAGGGCGACTTCATTTCAAGAAGGGAGGATGATGAGGACATCAATACCATTGTTACACCCACAGCCCCTGCTGCTATACATCTTGGACCAATTACTAGAGCTCGCATGCGCCAACTAAATTACGGTACTTTCGTTTCTTGGTAATGATTCTAATGTTCATGAGAATATGATGCTGCCTAAATTGGATACATTTGTTTTGCTTATAAATGAAGGGCCTAGCTTGGAGAAGGATGAACATTGGAGGAAGAACACACATGGAGTTGATGGCATGCAAGGAGATCAAGAACGGAGTTACAAGTGATGATTTCAGGACTTTGAAGCCACCATAAGGAGTGCATGAAGCCTTGGACGAAATATACAAGATGCCACTTCATAATATTTCGTCCATAGGCTATTCTAGGTGCTCGTCACCTTATTATTGGGCCAGCCCATGTAATTTCGAAATACATTAGTATAGGCTATTTTTAGAGTCCGTATGTGTGGGGAAACAAGAGATAGGGTTAGTTTGGACCCCTCCACCAAGGGCCACGAAATTCACCCCTCTTCCTCCATATATACAGCCCTTAGGGCACCGTTTAGACTTGGGTTTTGTTTAGATCAAAAGTTCGCCATAGCTGCAACCGCGTGCCGTTTGTGTTCAGCGACCGGACAAAGCGTCCACAGAACCCCACCTTGATCAATAAAGCTTTCATCTTATATTCGCAATATCCAGTTGCAATCTCAGTTTCTTGCTTGTTCTTCGTTTGCTCACGGAAATAGACCCTCGTGGTCAGGTTGATCGTGCTCGGCGTGGTCGATAACCTCTCGGAGTTGGTTTAGCGATTGCTAAAGCGCGGCGTCCTCGCCGCGTTCGTAGTCGGATCGTCAAAGTCGACTTCCACCAAAGCGAAATCCACCATCTCATCGAAGGCGGGACACCTTTGCCTCTATCACTTCCATCATCCCCATGGACTCTACATCAACACCTACAACACCACAAGGACCGATGACTCGAAACACACGCAAGAGCTCTTGAAACCGAGGTGACATCAATCCTCTCACAACTCTCCTTGATTCACATGAGACATGGTTACTACCTCAAGCGGAAACTCTATGCATACTCGGGCACCAAGGAGTCGACCATGAAGAGGCTAGGAAGCAAGGAGAATCGAGCGGAAGACATCGTGAAAGCGGAGAGGAGAAAGCAACAAGTACCGAGAAGCGGACGATCGGACGAGGCCAGACGATCTGACCTGGCCGGATGATCCGGACCCGGTCCGGACGATCCGGCTAACTCCACCGAAGGCAGCAGAACCTCCACGCTGAAGCGGATCATCGGACCCGAGGCGGATCATCGGACCCTTGAGACGTCCGGACCCCAGCCGGACATCCGGCCCTGCAAATCACCGATGAAACACCGGACCATCCGAGCCACGATGAGGACATCAATACCATTGTTACATCCACAGCCCCTCTTGTTACATATCTGGGACCAATTACTAGAGCTCGCAAGACGCCAATTAAATTACCGGTACTTTCGTTTCTTGGTAATGATTCTAATGTTCATGAGAATATGATCTTGCCTAAATTGGATACATTTGTTTTGCTTACAAATGAAGGGCCTAGCTTGGAGAAGGGTGAACATTGGAGCAAGAACACGCATGGAGTTGATGGCATGCATAGGGATCAAACGGAGTTACAAGTGATGATTTCAGGACTTTGAAGCCACCATAAGGAGTGCATGAAGCCTTGGACGAAATATACAAGATGCCACTTCATAATATTAGTCCATAGGCTATTCTAGGTCTTCGTCACCTTATTATTGGGCCAGGCCCATGTAATTTCGAAATACATTAGTATAGGCTATTTTTAGAGTCCGTATGTGTGGGGAAACAAGAGATAGGGTTAGTTTGGACCCCTCCACCAAGGGCCACGAAATTCACCCCTCTTCCTCTATATATACAGCCCTTAGGGCACCGTTTAGACTTGGGTTTTGTTTAGATTAAAAGTTCGCCATAGCTGCAACCGGCGTGCCGTTTGTGTTCCACGACCGGACAAAGCGTCACAGAACCCCACCTTGATCAATAAAGCTTTCCTCTTATATTCGCAATATCCAGTTGCAATCTTAGTTTCTTGCTTGTTCTTCGTTTGCTGTAGGAAGCAGACCTTCGTGGTCGGGTTGATCGTGCTCGGCGTGGTCAATAACCTCTCGGAGTTGGTTTAGCGATTGCTAAGGCGCGGCGTCCTCGCCGTTCGTAGTCGGATCGTCAAAGTCGACTTCATCAAAGCGATAGCCACCATCTCATCGAAGGCAGGACACCCTCGCCTCTATCAAGTGGTATCAGATTTCCGGGTTGCTCGGTGAGATTTTACTGTTTTTCGTAGTTTAGATCGAGTCATTCTTCATACCTATAGTCCAAAAAAAATTAGGGTTAGTTCATCCCGTCCGAACCAATCGAGCCTTTGCATAATCTTTTACGTATTTGCTTTGTTGAATTTGCGGTTGCATCGTCGTGTCAAGTTCTGGTCTTAGCGTCTAGTCTTTTAGAGTTTGAGTTACATTCACGAGGTTGTCAAATCGCCGCTGCCATCTACCACCGCCACATATTCACGCTTAATCCGAATCCATATCGCCACCACATATCCGCCGCCATCACGCCCATCCGAGTCCACCGCAACATATATCCGCCACTAGTCCGAGTTCCACAGATTCATCTCCGCCACGGTCCGAGTTCCACAGTTCATCTCGCCACCGGTCCTAGTCCGAGTCGATAATTGTTGCATTGTTCTTGATTTCCAGATCACGCGATACTCCGAGTCGTGACAGAGAGGACTCCCCAACCGAAGCATCCATGAGAAGAAAAATAGTTCAATTTCAAAAAAAAAAAACTAAGTGCGGAAAATTCGGCTAGGCGGTTTTAGACCATTTGTAGACTTTTCGAAAAAAATTTGTTGGGCAAAAAAAAGAGGAAAAAAAGTGTAAAAAAAGGAAAAAAAAGAAAAAAATCAGATTGTGCTCCTCCCTTGTTTACGTGCGGCGCCGTGATTTTGTTAGTGTTCTAGGCTCGCGTCTCTAGCACGGTCTAGCCTAGGACCAACCTGATACCGTCGTTGGCGTTTATTCAACTTTGCATCTCTGAATTGATTATTCTTGACCTTTTTTTTGCTACCATATTATAAGCCTTCCAGCTCCACATACATCTGCGTCGTGCGTTTGATTCTCCACAGTGTCGCTATAGCCAAGCTTTGAGAGTTTTGACTTCTAGCGGTTGCCGATCACCTTTCTTCTTTGGGTAGGCTGGTAAGAATTTGAGATTTGCTTGTGGTTGTATTTGTCCACACACCACCACCACCACTTCCTAGTAGTCTGTAGGATCATATTCTTGTGTGTTTCTATTGCTACTAACCATGGCAGGATCACAAGCCGATGAGGCCGATTGGGAGAACACGAACGAACAAGCTACTACATAGCAAGTTTGAAACAAAGGCGTTTGAAACAAAGCTTGATAGCAAGTTTGATGAATTGCTCGCGTTTTCCACAACCACCGCATGGCTGCACCTATCGCACCTCTGCAGCGACAACAACTTCGCCCCTTCGAATCGGTATGGGCCGAGCTCGGCGTGTTCCTATTGAGCGAGGCAAAATTCTGGTGCTGCTGCTACTGCTGTTGGTGTTTCTTTGGCTCTGCTACTGCTGCTTTGGTGGTGCGAGGAGGATGATGAGTATGTGGGCGATTATGAGGATGAGGTTGATCAACATCGAACTACGTGCAACCACCAGCACCACAACCACCGGTCGTCCACATGCAAATAATGGCAATGTTAGGGCTCCCCTCAGTGCGAGATCATGACCATCTCCCTAAACTGAAATTGAATATTCCACCATTTGAGGGTAGATATGTTTCTGATATATATCTTACTTGGGAGTTAGAAACTGAACAACGATTTACATGTTTACAATATCACGAGGAGAGGCGTGTTCTGCTGCTTGTTTGTGCTTTCACTAGCTTTGCATGTGTTTGGTGGTCTAAACATTGTAGATTATATCTGTTCCAGCTACTTGGGCTGCTTTGAAAACTGCTATGCGTACTCGTTGGGTTCCACCATACTATCAGCGTGAATTACTTCAAAAATTGCAGCGCTTAAGACAAGGAAAAAATTCTGTAGAAGAATATTATCGGGAATTACAAAGCGGCTTGATTAGATGTGGTATTGTTGAGGAGAATGAAGCTATGCTTGCACGTTTTACGGGTGGATTAAATAGAGATTGAGACCATTCTAGACTATAAGGATTATAATAATATCACTCGTTTATTCCATCTTGCTTGTAAAGCTGAGCGTGAAGTCTTGAGGATCGGCAGGCATTGGCGCGCACTAACTTTTCTGCAGGTCGACCTTCATCATGGACACCACGTGCATCATCTACTTCCTTTGCACCATCACCTCTTTGGTGCCACCTCCAACCGTGATACAAGCGAGGCACAACCACCACTATCGCCAAGAGCACACTGCAGGGGCCTGCAGAGTTCTTCTTCTTCCATGGCGTCAGCAGGGCACACAAGTGATATTATTTGTCGTCGTTGTAAGGGAAGAGGACATTTTTGAGAGAATGCAAATCTCAGCGTGTGATGATTGCTCACGAGGATGGTGGGTATGAGTCGCTAGTGACTATGATGAGGAGACTTTGGCTCTTATTACACATGAGGAACACGGTGGAGATGATTACGATCATGAGACACAATACATGGCTCTTGAAGATCTTTGCGGTATGAATGTTTAGTTGCTCAACGTGTTTTGAGTGTGCAGAGTTACACAAGGTGAGCAAAATCAGAGGCATAATTTGTTCCATACAAAGGGAGTTGTGAAGGAGCGTTCTATTAGCGTCATCATAGATGGAGGAGCTGCAACAACTTGGCTAGCATGGAGATGGTGGAGAAGCTATCTCTCACCACAAGACCACATCCACATCCTTACTACATCCAATGGTTCAACAACGGTGGCAAGGTTAAGGTAACACGTCTTGTTAGTGTGCATTTTAGTATCTCTACATATCTGATTATGTTGATTGTGATGTGGTACCTATGCAAGCATGTTCCTTATTACTTGGTGGACCATGGCAATTTGATAAAATTCTGTACACCATGGTAGAAACAATCGGTATACTCTTGTTCATAAGGATAAAAATATTACTTTGCTTCCTATGACTCTGAGTCCATTTTGAAAGATGATATTAATAGAGCTAATAAAGCAAAAGCAGGAGAAAAATAAGAGTGAAAATCAGATTGTGGCAAAAGAATTTGAGCAACATATGAAGCCTAATAGTAAACCATCTAGTGTTGTTTCGAAATTAAATTGAAAAGTGCATGTTTACTTGCCACTAAATCTGATATTGATGAGCTAGATTTTAGCAAATCTGTTTGCTATGCTTTTGTGTGCAAAGAGGCATTATTTTCATTAGAGGGCGTGCCTTCCTCTTTGCCCCTGCTTGTCACTAACATTTTGCGGGGAGTTCGGCGTCTTTCCACAAGGCGTGCCACAGGATTACCACCTATTAGAGGATTGAGCATCAAATTGACTTAATTCCGGTGCATCATTACCCAACCGTGCACCATACCGTACCAATCCGGAGGAGGCGAAGGAGATTATCGTCAAGTCAGGAGCTGCTCGACAAAGGTTATATCGCGAATCCCTTAGTCCTTGTGTTGTTCCTATTATTCTAGTGCGAAAAAGGATGGTACATCACGTATGTGTGTTGATTGTAGAGGCATTAATAATATTACTATTAGTTATCGTCACCCTATTCCTAGGCTAGATGATATGCTTGATGAATTGAGTGGTTCTACAATATTCTCCAAAGTTGATTTGCGTAGTGGATACCATCAAATTCGTATGAAATTGGGAGATGAATGGAAAACAGCATTTAAAACTAAGTTTGGATTATATGAGTGGTTAGTCATGCCTTTTGGGTTAACTAATGCACCTAGTACTTTCATGAGATTAATGAGCGAAGTTTCGTGCTTTCATTGGACGATTTGTGGTAGTCTATTTTGATGATATCTTGATTTATAGCAAATCTTTGGAACAACATTTGGAACATTTCGTGCTATTTTTAATGCTCTCGTGATGCACGTTTGTTTGGTAACCTTGGGAAGTGCACCTTTTGCACCGGCCGAGTATCTTTTCTTGGCTATGTTGTTACTCCACGGGAATTGAAGTTGATAAAGCCAAGATTGAAGCTATTGAGAGTTGGCGCAACCCAAAGCGGTCACACAAGTGAGGAGTTTCCTTGGCCTCGCTGGTTTCTATAGGCGTTTTGTGAGAGATTTCAGCACCATTGCTGCACCTCTCAATGAGCTTACAAAGAAGGATGTGCCTTTTGTTTGGGGTGCGGACGGGAAGAAGCCTTCACGGTATTGAAAGATAAGTTGACACATGCTCCTTTACTCCAACTTCCTGATTTTAATAAGACTTTTGAGCTTGAATGTGATGCTAGTGGAATTGGATTAGGAGGTGTGTTATTACAAGATGGCAAACCTGTTGCATACTTTTACGAAAAATTGAGTGGGCCTAGTCTGAATTACTCTACTTATGATAAAGAATTATATGCTCTTGTTAGGACTTTAGAAACATGGCAACATTATTTATGGCCCAAAGAATTTGTTATACATTCGATCATGAATCTTTGAAACATATTAAAAGTCAAGCTAAACTGAATCGTAGACATGCTAAATGGGTTGAATTCATTGAGACTTTCCTTATGTCATTAAACACAAGAAGGGTAAAGAAAATGTTATTCTTGATGCATTGTCTAAATCGCTATACTATGCTTTCACAACTTGACTTCAAAATATTTGGTTTGGAGACCATCAAAGATCAATATGTGCATGATGCTGATTTTAAAGATGTATTGCAGAATTGTAAAGAAGGAAGAACATGGAACAAGTTTGTCGTTAATGATGGATTTGTGTTCGTGCTAACAAGCTATGCATTCCAGCTAGCTCCGTTCGTCTTTTGTTGTTGCAGGAGGCGCATGGAGGAGGACTAATGGGACACTTTGGCGTGAAGAAGGCGGAGGGCGTACTTGCTACACATTTCTTTTGGCCAAAGATGAGGCGGGATGTTGGCGTTTTATTGCTCATTGCACTACATGTCAAAAAGCTAAGTCACGACTCAATCCTCATGGTTTATATATGCCTTTGCACTACCTAGTGTTCCTTGGGAGGATATATCTATGGACTTTGTTTTAGGTTTACCTAGAACAAAGAAGGGAGGATAACATATTTGTTGTCGTGGATAGATTCTCGAAAATGGCACACTTTATACCATGTCATAAAAGCGATGATCTTTGTCAATGTTGCTGATTTGTTCTTTCGTGAAATTATTAAGCTTGCATGGTGTGCCAAATACTATTGTTTCAGATCGTGATACTAAATTTCTTAGCCACTTTTGGAGATGTTTATGGGCTAAGTTGGGGACTAAACTGCTTTTAGTACTACTTGTCACCCCAAAGTGATGGACAAACTGAAGTAGTCAATAGAACATTGTCTACTATGCTTAGGGCTGTTCTAAAGAATAATAAGAAAATGTGGGAGGAATGCTTGCCTCATATTGAATTTGCTTATAATCGTTCATTGCATTCTACTACTAAGATGTGCCCTTTTGAAGTTGTGTATGGTTTCCTACCTCGTGCACCTATTGATTGTTGCCTCTTCCATCTTGGAGAAGGTTAATTTTGATGCTAAAGAACGTGCTGAATTGATTTTAAAATGCATGAGTTAACTAAGGAAAACATTGAGCGTATGAATGCTAAATATAAACATCTTTGGAGATAAGGGTAGAAAACATGTTGTGTTTGAACACGGAGATCTTGTTTGGTTACATTTGCGTGAGATAGATTTCTGATTTGCATAAATCAAAACTAATGCCACGTGCTGCTGGTCCCTTTAAGGTGTTGGAGAAAATAAATGATAATGCATATAAACTTGAGCTGCTGCAGATTTTGGGGTTAGTCCACTTTTAACATTGCAGATTTGAAGCCTTATTTGGGTGAGGAAGATGAGCTTCCGTCGAGGGCGACTTCATTTCAAGAAGGGAGGATGATGAGGACATCAATACCATTGTTACATCCACAGCCCCTCTTGTTACATATCTGGGACCAATTACTAGAGCTCTCATGCGCCAATTAAATTACGGTACTTTCGTTTCTTGGTAATGATTCTAATGTTCATGAGAATATGATCTTGCCTAAATTGGATACATTTGTTTTGCTTACAAATGAAGGGCCTAGCTTGGAGAAGGGTGAACATTGGAGCAAGAACACGCATGGAGTTGATGGCATGCGCAAGGGGATCAAACGGAGTTACAAGTGATGATTTCAGGACTTTGAAGCCACCATAAGGAGTGCATGAAGCCTTGGATGAAATATACAAGATGCCACTTCATAATATTAGTCCATAGGCTATTCTAGGTCTTGCGTCACCTTATTATTGGGCCAGGCCCATGTAATTTCGAAATACATTAGTATAGGCTATTTTTAGAGTCCGTATGTGTGGGAAACAAGAGATAGGGTTAGTTTGGACCCCTCCACCAAGGGCCACGAAATTCACCCCTCTTCCTCTATATATACAGCCCTTAGGGCACCGTTTAGACTTAGGTTTTGTTTAGATTAAAAGTTCGCCATAGCTGCAACTTTGCGTGCCGTTTGTGTTCCACGACCGGACAAAGCGTCACAGAACCCCACCTTGATCAATAAAGCTTTCCTCTTATATTCGCAATATCCAGTTGCAATCTTAGTTTCTTGCTTGTTCTTCGTTTGCTGCGAAGCAGACCTTCGTGGTCGGAGTTGATCGTGCTCGGCGTGGTCAATAACCTCTTGGAGTTGGTTTAGCGATTGCTAAGGTGCGACGTCCTCGCACGTTCGTAGTCGGATCGTCAAAGTCGACTTCATCCAAAACGATAGCCACCATCTCATCGAAAGACGGGACACCCTCGCCTCTATCAGGCCCCCACCCGGATCATCCGGACCAACCCGGATCATCCGGACCGTCGCCCGGATCGTCCGGCCAGCGCCTGCGCGCGCGTGTTGGGCTGAGCCCATGTACCCCTTCGCCCCAGACTCTATATATAGGACCCCCTCTCCTCACTTTGAGACTTAGCATTGGATTAGCTCATATTTGTGTGTGAGAGCCTTTGCTCATCCACCGGTACTTCTCCACGGAGACCAAGACCTCCGTCTAGGAGAAGATCCCTATCGGATACAAGACCCCTATCTAGGGAAGATCCCCCTCGTGGATATCAAGGCCCCTATCTAGGGAAGAACATCAAGGCCTCCTCTTGGAGATGAACGGTTCCTTTGTATCCTTACCCTTGTTGACCATGTATCTTGTGGATCTCATGTGTGTATGTTGATCTAGCACTTGTGTGATCGATTCCTTGTTGGTTGAGTGATTTCCTCTCGTTTTCCCCGTGATTTCCCTCGTGCTTCCGCGTGTTCTACGTGTTCCCTCCGTAGGATCCCCTCCAAACGTGAAAGATCGACGAATTAGGGTTCCACCCTTCATCACATGGCAATTCGACCGTGGTGTCTACCACAATGGGCGTACAAACCACTATAGCTTCAAGATGAAAGGCAACGAATATGTCCTACGACCCATGTCTCCTAGTCAAGTGATAGCCGACAAACAAGCCACCAACCAAAGAGAGAAGAGTGAGAAAATGAGCCACGAAAAAGTGAGTGAGAGCCACAAGCCAAATTTGAGCGCCTCTTAAGCAGAGAAAAACCTCATACTATTAGCCGACAAACATGAGATGAGAGAAGTGTGTGAGAACCCATCGAGTGTGATGCACTTTATCCTTGTGTGCAAGGATGGCGAACCAAAACTAACACCACTCATGAGCTACCTTTGGTGTTTCAATCTCTTTGCAGGAATTTCAAGATGTGTTCCCCGATGAGCTACCTCGGGTCTACCTCCTCTCTGAGGCATTGAGCATCGAATCGACCTCATAGCCGGGCGCCACTACCAAACAAAGCCCCATACCGTGTCAATCCCGAAGAAACCAAGGAGATTCAACGGCAAGTACAACAACTTATCGACAACGGTCATGTACGTGAAAGCTTAAGCCCTTGTGTCGTTCCCGTTATACTTGTTCCTAAGCCCGATGGAACTTTCCGCTTGTGTTCCGATTGTCGAACCATAAATGCTATCACCGTGCGCTATAGGCATCCCATTCCTCGCTTAGATGATATGCTTGATGAACTTAGTGGAGCCAACTTTTTCTCAAAAATTGATCTTAAAAGTGGCTATTACCAAATCCGCATTCATGAGGGTGATGAATGGAAAACTGCTTTCAAAACAAAATTTGGCTTATATGAATGGTTGGTTATGCCTATGGGTTTGTCGGAGCTCCGGAACTTTTGTCGTCTCATGCATCATGTACTTCGTCCATACATTGGGATCTTTGTTGTGGTTTACTTCGATGATATTCTTGTGTTTAGCAAAACCATGAAAGAACATGTTGATCATGTTAAGCTTGTTTTGCAAACACTTCGAAAAGAAAGTCTTTATGCCAACTTGAAAAAATGCACTTTTGGAGTTGACAAAGTGGTTTTCTTGGGTTTTGTTGTCTCTTCCAAGGGTGTCCATGTTGATGAAACTAAGATCAAAGCAATTAAAACTTGGCCCCAACCCACAAACTTGCAACAAGTGCGAAGTTTCCTTGGTCTTGCAGGTTTTTATCGCCGCTTTGTGAAAAACTTTAGCACTATTGCAGCTCCTTTGCATGCTTTGAGTAAGAAGAATACTCCTTTTGTTTGGGACCTTTGCAATCAAACGCTTTTGATGAGCTCAAGTCTTTGCTTACTCACGCCCCAATTCTTGCTTTGCCCAATTTTGACAAAACTTTTGAGGTCCATTGTGATGCAAGTGGTACCGGAATTGGCGGAGTTTTAATGCAAGAAAAACGAGTCATTGCTTATTTTAGTGAAAAACTCTCCGTGCTCAACTTAACTATCCGTGTATGACAAGGAATTGTATGCTTTAGTGCGTGTCCTCCATGTTTAGGAACATTATCTTAGACCTCATGAGTTTGTCATCCACACCGATCATGAAACGCTTAAGTACTTAAAAGGTCAAACTAAATTGAACAAGCGACATGCTAAATGGAGTGAATTTATTGAATCTTTTCCATATGTGATCAAGTACATTAAGGGCAAGGAAAATGTAGTTGCCGATGCACTTTCACGCATATGCACGCTTGTCACCCAACTTGAGTTGAATATTATAGTTTTTGAGCATATCAAAGATTTGTATGCTAGTGATCCATCTTTTGCACCTCATTATGCTAAATGTTTGACACATACATCTTGGGAACAATATTACCTCAAGGATGGTTATCTTATGAGAGCTAACAAACTTTGCATACCCGAGTCTTCTCTTCGTTTGCTACTTTTGCAAGAGGCTCATGGAGGTGGACTCATGGGACACTTTGGACGCGACAAGACTTTCGCCACGCTCTCCAAGAACTACTTTTGGCCAAAGATGTTTCGAGATGTTTCACGCTTCACCACCCGATGCTCTACATGCCGCAAAGCTAAGTCAAAAGCTCAATCTCATGGTCTTTACATGCCTCTTCCAATTCCATATCAACCTTGGGAAGACATTAGCATGGACTTTGTACTTGGTTTACCTAGAACTCAAAATGGAAAGGATTCCGTGTTTGTGATTGTAGATCGATTTTCTAAGATGGCACATTTTATTCCTTGCAACAAGGTGAGCGATGCTTCACATATTGCAAATCTCTTTTGTAGGAAATCTTGCGCCTCCATGGAGTACCAATGACAATCGTCTCCGACCGCGACGTCAAGTTCTTGAGTTACTTTTGGAAGACTCTTTGCGCCAAACTCGGCATCAAGCTCTTGTTCTCATCCGCATACCATCCTCAAACCGACGGCCAAACGGAGGTGACGAACCGGACGCTCTCCACTCTACTCCGCGTGTTGATCAAGAAGAACATCAAGGAGTGGGAGACGTGTCTACCCATCGCCGACTACGCCTACAACCGCGCAAGACATTCGACGACCGGCAAGTCCCCCTTCGAGGTCGTCTACGGCTTCAACCCATTGTCCCCATTGGACATCCTACCTCTACCTCTACAAGAGCGCAACAACCTCGACGCAAGTGCCCGTGCAAGCTACATCAAGAAGGTGCATTAAGATACAAGAAACACCACCGAGCGCCAAGTACAACGACTAGCGACCAATCTCAACATCAACAAGCAACCCATGATCTTCAACATTGGCGATCTCGTGTGGCTACACCTTCGCAAGGAACGCTTCCCCAACGAACACAAGTCCAAACTTCTACCTCGAGCCGATGGACCCTTCAAGGTGTTAGCACGCTACAACAACAACACCTATAAGCTCGACCTACCAAGCGACAAGTACAACGTGAGCGACACATTCAACGTCAAAGACCTCTCGCCTTTCCATGGTGATGAAGAACTAGATCCGAGGTCGGATCCTTTGAAGGAGGGATATGATGCGGAGCATCCTTCCATCATCCCCATGGACTCTACATCAACACCTACAACACCACAAGGACCGATGACTCGAGCACGTGCAAGAGCTCTTGAAACCGGTGACATCACTCCTCTCACAACTCTCCTTGATTCACATGAGACATGGTTACTACCTCAAGCGGAAACTCTATGCATACTCGGGCACCAAGGAGTCGACCATGAAGAGGCTAGGAAGCAAGGAGAATCGAAGCGGAAAACATCGTGAAGGCGGAGAGGAGAAAGCAACAAGTACCGGGGAGGCGGACGATCCGGACAGAGAGCCGGACGATCCGGACGAGCCAGATGATCCGGACCCGGTCGGGACGGTCCAACTAACTCCATCGAAGGCAACAGAACCTCCACGCTGAAGCCGGATCATCCGGACCCCGCCTGGACGTCCGGACCCCCAGCCGGACATCCGGCCCTGCGCCGTCACCTGTGAGCACCGGACCATCCGGCCCCCCCGGATCATCCGGACCTGCTCGGATCATCTGGACCATCGCCGGATCGTCCGGCCCGGCGCTGCTGCAGCGTGTTAGGCTGAGCCCATGTACCCCTCGCCCAGACTCTATATATAGGACCCCTCTCCTCACTTTGAGACTCGGCATTGGATTAGCTCATATTTGTGTGTGAGAGCCTTTGCTCATCCACGGTTCTTCTCCACGGAGATCGGGACCTCCGTCTAGGAGAAGATCCATCAGATTCAAGACCCCTCTGGGAAGATCCCTCGTGGATTCAAGACCTCCTCCGGGAGAAGAACGGCTACCTTTGTATCTTTCCTTTGTTGATTTTGGACCATGTATCACTCGTGCTTCGATGATCTAGACCTTGTGTGATTGATCTCTTGTCGATTGAGTGTCTCTCTCGTTCTTCCCCGTGATTTCCTCTCGTTCTTCCGCGCGTTCTTCGTGTTCCCTCCGTAGGATCCCCTCCAAACGTGAAAGATCGACGAATTAGGGTTCCACCCTACATCACATTACCAAGAAACGAAAGTACCTGGTAATTTAGTTGGCGTGCGCGAGCTCTCGTAATTGGTCCAGTATGTATAGCAGCAGGGGCTGTGGGTGTAACAATGGTATTGATGTCCTCATCAATCATCCTCCGTGACATTGGCTCGAATCATGGCAATCTCCATTTCCTTGTAGTATTCTTCAACACTCTTTGTTCCTTGCTTGAGGAGTTGTAGCTTCTTGAAGAGATCACGGTTGTAGTAGGTGGGCACAAAGCGTGCTCTCATGACATCCTTCATTTGAGCCCAAGTGGTGATTGGAGGTTCACCTCTTGCTTGTCATCGCTCAAGGACTTGTTCCCACCATATGAGCACATAGTCTTGGAACTCAAGTGATGCCATAGCGATCTTCTTCTCTTCCTCATAGTTGTGCAAACGAAAGATTTTGTCGACCTTCAATGCCCATGAGAGGTACTCTTCGGGATCATTGGTTCCATTGAACTTGGGCATTGTAAACTTGAGCTTGCCATAGCGTTGTTCTTCATTGTGTTGAGGTCGATGTTGATGATGACGTTCTTGACGTGGAGGGTAATCATCCTCATGTTGCTCTTTGCGAGGAGGAAGTCCATGATCAACTTGCTCTTGTTGACCTTGAGGTTGGGGATGAGCTTGAGGAGCTTGTGGAGGAGCTTGTGGGGCTTGACGTTGTGCCCGCGGTTGGTAGTTCCTCTCTTGTATTTCTTCTCGAAGGGCTTCCTCTTGATTGCGCCTTTCGCGATTGCGGTTGGTGATAGCTCGACTTGATGCTTGAAGGGCACGTTCCGCCTCAAGAGCTTGTGCTTCTCGTTGTTGTTGTTGAAGACGTTGAGCCTCGGCGTCTTGTTGCTCTAGATGTAGGCGCGCTCGTTCTTGTTCTTGTTGGCGACGAAGACGTTGTCGTTCTTGAGCTTGGGCAAACGCCACTTGGTTCGATTGAGGACGAGGAACTTGTTCATCAACTTGCTCTTGGAGATTCTTGTCGTGTAGCGGGTTGCGAGATGCATAGCGGTCTTGTGTGGCTCGTCGAAGAGTGTTCGATGGCGGTGTACTTGTGTCGGAGAAGGAGTCGTCGGATGGCGACTTGAGTGGCTCCGTCTTGAGTGTGAGGAAGTAGAAATCGCGGTTCACCAACAATGCGCGGATCTCGTCCATTCTTGCATCGTTCTCTTTCTTGTGCGCATCGAGTTTGTTGTCGAAGTAGTCTCTTGTACGTTGCTCGGAGAGTCGCAAGTCGGTGGAGAGGTTGTCGATGCGTTCGCTCATTGCTTGTTGCTCTTGATGGGAGCTCGTTGTGTGCCAAAGAGGTGGCTCTTGGTGACGTATGATGACATGTCGTCGTCTTGCTCGATGAAGAGTGGATTTGTAGAAGAACTTGGCCTATCCATCATTTCAAGCAAATTGTGAGTGGTAGAAGGAGAAGAACGAATACCAATGTACCTTTGACCAAAGTTGAAGATGAATCAAGTTCACTCAAATGTGGACAATGAAATAGCACTATTGGTACCGATCCTTGTCGATTCTCACACCTACACAAGTAAAAGCTTTTGGTGGAGCTTGGTTAGGATGGTGGCACAAAATTGATTGCAATTGTTAGCTTGACTCAAAAATGTTGAAGAAGATTCGCAAATTCGCATATGCAACAAGTAGACCAAGCAAGTATTGATACACGGAAACACACATGCAAATAGATAAATGGGATTGTGCAAACCAAAAGTGAGCCAAAATGTGGAATCCACGAAAATGCTCTTGTTGCACAATACTAGAGAGACGCTATACGATTGCACAATAGGCGGATCTGAGCTTGTGCACAACCTACTAGGCAAAATTACAGCGATCTCTATTCCAAGTATGCTATATGTATGGTATTTGATTGCAATGATCCAAGATGATCTTATATGACAATTTTAATGTTGTATGATGCTATGCTTGTTGCTTATAAGCTCTTTGCTTATGTTTCCTCTTTGCTTAAAAGCTTGAGTGGCTCTTTCTCTTTTGAGCTCTTTTCTTATGCAAACTTAGCGAACCAAGATAGCAATTGTGTATCGATGACAACTTTGTGACACACAAGTTGATTCGAGATATGCACCACGATGGTATGTATGATATGGTGTATGCAACTAATGTGCACAAGTCACGTTGCCGGCAATACTCAATGGCTAGTCTCGATGGGTAAGCAACGCAAAGGATGGTCTATGATGGTTATCAATGCAATTGCAAGGTATGACAAAGATGTCATCGATTACCGTCAAATGGCGAAGATGAGTAGTCGGCCAAAATGAGCGTTTGTTGTTGATGTCGCAGCGCACCTAAATAGCCGAAACACAATAGGACACGGAAATCTCAACTCAAATTGTCGAACCCAAATTCGAATGGTAGTACGGAGGTTGTGTCGTGGGATTTGGCGAGTGGAAGTGGTGGTAGGTGGGGTGGGTAGGGCGTATGTAGGTGTGGATGGTGGTGGTGGTGGTGGAAGGTGGACTGCAGAACTGCAGTTTCGGCAGAGGAAGCCGGATGATCCGGGCCAGGAGCCGGATGATCCGGGCACGTCCGGATGATCCGGGACTTGGTCCGGATGATCCGGGCAGGTCAACCACGCACGGGAACTGCTCGGGAAGAACACGAAGACGGGGTGGAATTTGACGATTTCAGGAATTTTGGGTGGATTTCGAGGGGGAGAAGGTGGGGAAAAGCAAGATCCACGAGTTACACACCGAATCCACGGATCAAAAACAACAAAACATCATCAAAACCAACAAATCACAAAAACTTTTGGGGTATTTTTGTGGGGATTTTCAGATTTTAGGACGAAAACAACAAAATCAAGTTAGAAATCACGGGGTAGGGGCTCCAAAAATGTGATCAACGTGGCTCATGATACCATATGATGTAGGGTGGAACCCTAATTCGTCGATCTTTCACGTTTGGAGGGGATCCTACGGGGGAAACACGAAGAACACGCGGAAGCACAAGGGGAATCATGGGGAAAACGAGAGAGAATCACTCAACCAACAAGGAATCGATCACACAAGTGCTAGATCAACATACACACATGAGATCTACAAGATACATAGTCAACTAGGGTAAGGATACAAAGGAACCGTTCATCTCCAAGATGAGGCCTTGATGTTCTTCCCTAGATAGGGGTCTTGAATCCATGGGGATCTTCTCCTAAGCGAAGGTCACGATCTCGAGGAGAAGTAACCGAGTGGATGAGCAAAGGCTCTCACACAAATATGAGCTAATCAATGCTAAGTCTCAAAGTGAGGAGAGGGGTCCTATATATAGAGTTTGGGGCGAAGGGTACATGGGCTCAGCCCAACACGCGCCTACTGGCGCTGGCGGATGATCCGGACGGGGGTCCCGATGATCCGGGCTGGTCCGGATGATCCGGGTGGAGGCCCGGATGAGCCGGAGGGTCGGCTGGTGGTCGCGCAGGGCCGGATGTCCGGCTGGTGGTCCGGACGTCCGGGCGGGGTCCGGATGATCCGGGTCGGGGCCGGATGGTCCGGCTTCGGGGGAGAGCTTCTGTTGCCTTCGGTCGCTTTAGCCGGATCGTCCGGACCGGGGTCCGGATCATCCGGGCTCTGTCCGGATCGTCCGGGCCTCCGTCCGGATCGTCCGGCCTCTCTGGTCCTTGTTGCTTTCTCCTCTCCGTCTTCATGCGTGTCTTCCGCTTTCGGTTCTCCTTGCTCCCTAGCCTCTTCATGGTTGACTCCTTGGTACCTGAGTATGCATAGCATTTCCTTTTGAGGCAGTAACCATGTCTCATGTGAATCGAAAGGGAATTGTGAGAGGAGTGATGTCACCTCGGTTTCGAGAGCTCTTGCACGTGCTCGAGTCATAGGTCCTTGTGGGGTTGAATGTGTTGATGTAGAGTCCATGGGGATTGTGGAAGGATGCTCCGCATCAGGTATATATTCGTAATGGTAGGCCTGCACCACCACCTCAGGTACGAGATGATGTCCATATTCCTAAACTGAAATTGAATATTCCACCATTTGAGGGTAGATATGTTCCTGATATATATCTTACTTGGGAGTTAGAAACTGAACAACGTTTTACATGTTTACAATATCCGAGGAGATGGGGTTCTTCTTTGCTGTTTGTGCTTTCACTAGTTTTGCATGTGTATGGTGGTGCGAACATTGTAGATTATATCCTATTTCCGCTACTTGGGCTGCTTTGAAAACTGCTATGCGTGCTCGTTGGGTTCCACCATATTATCAACGTGAATTGCTTCAAAAATTGCAGCGTTTAAGACAAGGAAAAATTCTGTAGAAGAATATTATCGGAATTACAAATGGCATGATTAGATGTGGTATTGTTGAGGAGAATGAAGCTATGCTTGCACGTTTTATAGGTGGATTAAATAGAGATTCAGACCATTCTAGAGTATAAGGAGTATACTAATATCACTCGTTTATTCCATCTTGCTTGTAAAGCTGAGCGTGAAGTCAGGATCGACAAGCATTGGCGCGAACTAACTTTTTCGCAGGTCGGTGATGTAGGGTGGAACCCTATAGCGTCGATCTTTCACGTTGGGCGGGATCCTCGAAGAACACGATGAACACGGGGAAGAGCGGGAGAAATCACAAGGGAAACACTCAAGAACAAGTCCAAATCACACATCCACTAGACAATCAAACACACAAGATCACAAGGTACATGAACAACAAAGGGAAAGATACAAGGTAAGGTTCATCTCCAAGAGGAGGTCTTGATGATATCCTAGATGGATCTTCCCACAAGGGGTCTTGATGATATCCCATGAGGATCTTCTCCTAGATGGAGGTCTTGGCCTCCAATGGAGTAGTGGTCTCTCTCTCTCAAGAGTAGAGATAGGTAGGAGCAAAGCTCACCTAAGAATGAGCTATCACTTTGCTAACCCGAGAAAGGAGGTGGAGGAGGTCTATTTATAGCCCAAAGGCGAAAGGTACACAGGCCGGCCCAAGTCATGCCTTGGCGGGTCCGGATGATCCGGATGGTGGCCCAGATGATCTGGGTGTCGGGGGTCCGGATGATCCGGGCGACCGTCCGGATGATCCGGCTTCGTCGAGCAGGTTCTGTTGTCTTCAGGCACGGTAGCCGGATCGTCCGGGAGGTCGTCCGGATCATCCGGGCTCGGTCCGGATCGTCCGGCTGGGGGTCCGGATGATCCGGGCAACTCCAGTCCTTCTCCATTCTTCTTCTTCCTTTCTTCCATCTTCTCTTCCACGCTTCCCTCGCGGATGGTGTAGTCGTTCCTTGGCGCTTGCACTCCTCCTTGACATCCGTGAAGCTCTGACAATACCTATGCATGCACACGTAAGGAGTGTCAAGTAGTATACCATCCTCGAGAGTGTCAAGTGAGCACGTGTAAAGGAGATGATTCACCTTTGTGTATGTGAAGTAGATGTCGCACGTGTCACTTGCCAAATGGGCTCTTGACGTGGTGATGTCCGTAGGATGCTCCACATCATCCCCTCCCCCTTGGGAAAGATCCGACCTCGAATCGAAATCCAAATCACCATGGGAAAGAGATGATATCGTCGTGTAGAAGTGGACGATCACCAAGCATTCGTCATCTTGTAGTTCCAAATGGGCACTCTCCAATGTCGCACCGTCTTGTAATTCCTTCAAAAGTAGCAAAGATAACAAGCACTTGGAAAAACAAATGTGGTTGTCGTAAGAGCAAAACCAAGCATTCAAGAGGTGATTCACCCAACAAGTGTTGTCATCAAGCATAGCATATGGTTTGACAAAGAAGTGTGGCATGGCATTTGAGCATATGAATTGAGCACAATCAAGTATATCATGGGAACAAGCATGCAAATGGGAGGTCAAGATGCAAATATATGTGATAAGTGAACAAGCATCTACCTCAAGGTCATAGCAAGCATGCATAAAGAGCTCAATGAACGGTCTATGGTAGGCATAAGAGTCATTCACAACACCAAATATAGTGAAATGTCTAAACGCATGGGGCAAGTGCAAGACAATCCAAGCATAACGTGCATAGGGTGTAGTGAAGATATCGTGGCACTCAACACAATAGAAAGAGCAATTGGTCATCATGTGTGAGGCAATCAAGTTAAGCATGTGAGAGGCATGAGCATATGTGTCATCAACCCAAGAAAGCAAGTAGTGGAACATGGGTGATGCAACATAGCGAGCAATCATAGCAATCAAGGCAAGTATGCTAGTAGTGCAAAGATGCAACATACTAGGAGGGATCATGGCAAGCATGTCATTGGTGCAAATAGTGGGCATGAATAATTCACATGTCATAGCACAAGCATGAAAGCAAGATATGAGGACAATAGCATGGGGCACATGATAAACATGGCAATAGCAACAAGGATCTCTACCAAGCATGCAAATACACATAGAAGTAGCATAATGATGAAACATGGGTAGATGCAAGCAAGGGTCACAATTGCATGGCAAAGTCATAGGAGCAAGCATAGCATGCAAAGTGAACATGGTAAAATGAGCATAAGGTGACAAGTGGTAAATGGCCCATAGCCGTGTGAGAGCCAAGTAGAGGAGTTGCGCGTAGTCCTTGCACGAAGGGAACGGTGGTAAGGATAGTCCACGGGATCCCAAATCGTCATTGCTCTCAAGAGCTCATTTTGTCAACTCGTGGGATTGCGAGGTTGACAAGTATTCCTGGGTACCTACACAAAGGAGACACAAACGAAAGAAATTGTGTGTGTGGTAAATGTACACATCATCCATCATGATGTGTATGTGCACGTGTGAGTTAGCACAAGATAAGCAATGCTCAAAGAAATTTGAGGCATGGTATATGAACATGTCATCCATCATGAAAGAATAGTTGTTATGTATGACACGATGGGGACACAAATTGAGCAAACAAGTATATGGCACATCAAAAGCATGTTTGTTTATGGGGAGCATATGGTGCACACAAGTATTGGGATCATGCAATGGATTGGATGGATCAAAATCTCCTAAAATGTATCAGGAAACTATGGGGGTCTCCTCATGAGCAATATCGGAAACATCATATGGAGAAAATGGACAACATCCAAAACAATGCATATCCGAAGCTAGGTGGTCAAGGCATGGCATATGAGATAAATGATGCAAAGGGAGCATATTAATATCATCACAAGAGAAACAAATGCCAATAACCATGGGCTTGTCATCTATGCCATATGTGCAAATTGGGTTTATTTTAATGGCATATGCATAGTCACTATGAAGAGATTGAAAATAAGACATATGGTTGATCTCATGCATATCATATGACAAGTCAAGCGGATTATCAAACATGATGTGACCAAGGGAATTGTCACAAGAAATCCTATGTAACATGTCATCACAACTAATAGACTCCACATGAGAATCATCATATTCATCATAAATGGGCAAATCATCGCATGGGGAAATCATACTAGCATGAAGCATGGCAATAGGTGGATCAACATCATGCAAGCAATCAATGTCAAGAATGTCCACTAGTGGGACTAGAGCATCGCCTTCACCTATGTTACCTTTGTCAGTCCACTCAAGTGGTGTAGGTGAGGTGGGAAAGACCAAATGGTGGTCATCATCATCATCTTGATGGAACCATGTGGGCAGTGCATCATAATCCACCATGGCCATCGTCTTGTCCAAACGGAGGACGAAGTTGTCGAGGATCGGCGCATCATCATAAATGGGACCTAGCACCAAACGAGAAGGCACAATAGAGGTAGAGGTCAAGTTGTTAGAAATGCAAATGGCCTCACGAGACCTATCAACTATCTCACTCTCTCTATGTGGTGGTTCACTCACTCCCTCAAAGTAGGTGATGAGGACATCAATACCATTGTTACACCCACAGCCCCTGCTGCTATACATACTGGACCAATTACTAGAGCTCGCGCACGCCAACTAAATTACCAGGTACTTTCGTTTCTTGGTAATGATTCTAATGTTCATGAGAATATGATACTGCCTAAATTGGATACATTTGTTTTGCTTACAAATGAAGGGCCTAGCTTGGAGAAGGATGAACATTGGAGCAAGAACAAGCATGGAGATGATGGCATGCGCAAGGGGGACAAGAATGGAGTTACAAGTGATGATTTCAGGACTTTGAAGCCACCATAAGGAGTGCATGAAGCCTTGGACGAAATATACAAGATGCACTTCATAAATTTCGTCTAGAGGCTATTCTAGGTGCTGCGTCACCTTATTATTGGGCCAGGCCCATGTAATTTCGAAATACATTAGTATAGGCTATTTTTAGAGTCCGTATGTGTGGGGAAACAAGAGATAGGGTTAGTTTCGGACCCCTCCACCAAGGGCCACGAAAAAACTAAGTCTGGAAAATTCTGGCTAGGCAGTTTTTAGACCATTTGTAGACTTTTTTCGAAAAAAAATTGTTGCGGAGCAAAAAAAAATTCAGAGTGTGCTCCTCCATTGTTTACGTGCCACGCCGTGATTTTGTTGGTGTTCTAGGCTCGCGTCTCTAGCACAGTCTAGCCTAGGACCAGCACAGTACCGTCGTTGAGCGTTTATTCAACTTTGCATCTTTGAATTGATTATTGCTGACCTTTTTTTTGCTACCATATTATAAGCCTTCCCAGCTCCACATACATCTACGTCGTGCGTTGGACTCTCCACAGTAATCGCTCTATCCAAGCTTTGAGAGTTTTGACTACAACGGTTGCCGATCACCTTTCTTCTTTGGGTAAGGCGGTAAGAATTTGAGATTTGCTTGACGGGTTTGTGATACACCACCACCACTTCTTAGTAGTCTGTAGGATCATATTCTTGTGTGTTTCTATTTGCTGCTAACCATGGTAGGATCACAAGCCGATGAGACTGATTGGGAGAACTGACGAACAAACAGCTACATGATAAGTTTCAGCAAATGATGATTGGACAGGTGCAAGATGTGCTAAACAGATTTGACGAGGCCATGGAGAAGATAGATGGCATTGAGAAGGCGTTTGAAACAAAGCTTGATAGCAAGTTTAATGAATTGCTGTGCGTTTTCCACAACCACCTTGGCTGCACCTATCGCACCTCTGCAGCGACAACAACTACGCCCCTTCGAATCGGTATGGGCGAGCTCAGCGTGTTCCTATTGAGCAGGACAAAATTCTGGTGCCGCTGCTACTCATGTTGGTGCTTCTTTAGCTCCCTGCCACTCTGCTGCTGGTACCGAGGAGGATGATTATGTGGGAGATTACGAGGATGAGGTTGATCAACATCGAACTACGTGCAACCACCAGCACCACAACCACCGGTCGTCCGGATGCAAATAATGGCAATGTTAGGGCTCCCCTCAGTGCGAGATCATGACCATCTCCTAAACTGAAATTGAATATTCCACCATTTGAGGGTAGATATGTTCGATATATATCTTACTTGGGAGTTAGAAACTGAACAACGATTTACATGTTTACAATATCACGAGGAGGCGTGTTCTGCTGCATTGTTTGTGCTTTCACTAGCTTTGCATGTGTTTGGTGGTCTCAATATTGTAGATTATATCTGTTCCAGCTACTTGGGCTGCTTTGAAAACTGCTATGCATACTCGTTGGGTTCCACCATATTATCAACGTGAATTACTTCAAAAATTGCAGCGCTTAAGACAAGGAAAAAATTCTGTAGAAGAATATTATCGGGAATTACAAACTGGCTTGATTAGATGTGGTATTGTTGAGGAGAATGAAGCTATGCTTGCACGTTTTCGGGTGGATTAAATAGAGATATTCAGACCATTCTAGACTATAAGGATTATAATAATATCACTCATTTATTCCATCTTGCTTGTAAAGCTGAGCGTGAAGTGCAGGATCGGCGGGCATTGGCGGCGCACTAACTTTTCTCGCAGTCGACCTTCATCATGGACACCACGTGCATCATCTACTTCCACTGCACCATCACCTCCTTCAGGTGCCACCTCCAACCGTGATACAAGAAAGCAGACACAACCACCACTATCTGCCAAGAGCACACCGGCCGGGCCTGCACAGATGATGAGGACATCAATACCATTGTTACACCCACAGCCCCTGCTGCTATACATACTGGACCAATTACTAGAGCTCGCGCACGCCAACTAAATTACCAGGTACTTTCGATTCTTGGTAATGATTCTAATGTTCATGAGAATATGATGCTGCCTAAATTGGATACATTTGTTTTGCTTACAAATGAAGGGCCTAGCTTGGAGAAGGATGAATATTGGAGCAAGAACAAGCATGGAGATGGTGGCATGCGCAAGGGGGACAAGAATGGAGTTACAAGTGATGATTTCAGGACTTTGAAGCCACCATAATGAGTGCATGAAGCCTTGGACGAAATATACAAGATGCCACTTTATAAATTTCGTCCAGAGGCTATTCTAGGTGCTGCGTCACCTTATTATTGGGCAGGCCCATGTAATTTCGAAATACATTAGTATAGGCTATTTTTAGAGTCCGTATGTGTGGGGAAACAAGAGATAGGGTTAGTTTCGGACCCCTCCACCAAGGGCCACGAAATTCACCCCCTCTTCCTCCATATATACAGCCCTTAGGGCACCGTTTAGACTTTGGGTTTTGTTTAGATCAAAAGTTCGCCATAGCTGCAACTTCGCGTGCATTTCGTTTGTGTTCAACGACCGGACAAAGCGTCCACAGAACCCCACCTTGATCAATAAAGCTTTCATCTTATATTCGCAATATCCAGATTGCAATCTCAGTTTCTTGCTTGTTCTTCGTTTGCTCGCAGGAAACAGACCTTCGTGGTCAGGTTGATTGTGCTCCGGCGTGGTCAATAACCTCTCGGAGTTGGTTTAGCGATTGCTAAGGCACAACGTCGTGCACGTTTGTAGTCGGATCGTCAAAGTCGTCTCCACCAAATCGATAGTTATCATCTCATCGAAAGATCGGGACACCCCCGCCTCTATCAGCATCAATAATATTACTATTCGTTATCGTCACCCTATTCCTAGGCTAGATGATATGCTTGATGAATTGAGTGGCTCTACAATATTCTCCAAAGTTGATTTGCGTAGTGGATACTATCAAATTCGTATGAAATTGGGAGATGAATGGAAAACAGCATTTAAAACTAAGTTTGGATTATATGAGTGGTTAGTCATGCCTTTTGGGTTAACTAATGCACCTAGTACTTTCATGAGATTAATGAACGAAGTTTTACGTGCTTTCATTGGACGATTTGTGGTAGTCTATTTTGATGATATCTGATTTATAGCAAAACTTTGGAAGAACATTTGGAACATTTACGTTGTGTTTTAATGCTCTCGTGATGCACGTTTGTTTGGTAACCTTGGGAAGTGCACCTTTTGCACGGACCGAGTATCTTTTCTTGGCTATGTTGTTACTCCACGAGGGAATTGAAGTTGATAAAGCCAAGATTGAAGCTATTGAGAGTTGGCCGCAGCCCAAAGCGGTCACACAAGTGAGGAGTTTCCTTGGCCTCGCTGGTTTCTATAGGCGTTTTGTGAGAGATTTCAGCACCATTGCTGCACCTCTCAACGAGCTTACAAAGAAGGATGTGCCTTTTGTTTGGGGTACCGCACGGAAGAGGCCTTCACGGTATTGAAAGCTAAGTTGACACATGCTCCTTTACTCCAACTTCTGATTTTAATAAGACTTTTGAGCTTGAATGCGATGCTAGTGGAATTGGATTAGGAGGTGTGTTATTACAAGATGGCAAACCTGTTGCATACTTTTACGAAAAATTGAGTGGGCCTAGTCTGAATTACTCTACTTATGATAAAGAATTATATGCTCTTGTTGGGACTTTAGAAACATGGCAACATTATTTATGGCCCAAAGAATTTGTTATACATTTCGATCATGAATCTTTGAAACATATTAAAAGTCAAGCTAAACTGAATCGTAGACATGCTAAATGGGTTGAATTCATTGAGACTTTCCTTATGTCATTAAACACAAGAAGGGTAAAGAAAATGTTATTGTTGATGCATTGTCTAAATCGCTATACTATGCTTTCACAACTTGACTTCAAAATATTTGGTTTGGAGACCATCAAAGATCAATATGTGCATGATGCTGATTTTAAAGATGTATTGCAGAATTGTAAAGAAGGAAGAACATGGAACAAGTTTGTCGTTAATGATGGATTTGTGTTCGTGCTAACAAGCTATGCATTCCTGCTAGCTCCGTTCGTCTTTTGTTGTTGCAGGAGGCGCATGGAGGAGGACTAATGGGACACTTTGGCGTGAAGAAGGCGGAGGGCGTACTTGCTACACATTTCTTTTGGCCAAAGATGAGGCGGGATGTTGAGCGTTTTATTGCTCATTTGCACTACATGTCAAAAAGCTAAGTCACGACTCAATCCTCATGGTTTATATATGCCTTTGCCTGTACCTAGTGTTCCTTGGGAGGATATATCTATGGACTTTGTTTTAGGTTTACCTAGAACAAAGAAGGGGAAGGATAGCATATTTGTTGTCGTGGATAGATTCTCGAAAATGGCACACTTTATACCATGTCATAAAAGCGATGATCTTTGTCAATGTTGCTGATTTGTTCTTTCGTGAAATTATTCGTTTGCATGGTGTGCCAAATACTATTGTTTCAGATCGTGATACTAAATTTCTTAGCCACTTTTGGAGATGTTTATGGGCTAAGTTGGGGACTAAACTGCTTTTTAGTACTACTTGTCACCCCCAAACTGATGGACAAACTGAAGTAGTCAATAGAACATTGTCTACTATGCTTAGGGCTGTTCTAAAGAAAAATAAGAAAATGTGGGAGGAATGCTTGCCTCATATTGAATTTGCTTATAATCGTTCATTGCATTCTACCACTAAGATGTGCCCTTTTGAAGTTGTGTATGGTTTCCTACCTCGTGCACCTATTGATTTGTTGCCTCTTCCATCTTCAGAGAAGGTTAATTTTGATGCTAAAGAACGTCTGAGTTGATTTTAAAAATGCATGAGTTAACTAAGGAAAACATTGAGCGTCTGAATGCTAAATATAAACTTTTTGGAGATAAGGGTAGAAAACATGTTGTGTTTGCACCGGAGATCTTGTTTGGTTACATTTGCGTAAGGATAGATTTCTGATTTGCGCAAATCAAAGCTAATACCACGTCTGCTGGTCCCTTTAAGGTGTTGGAGAAAGTAAATGATAATGCATATAAACTTGAGCTGCTGCAGATTTTGGGGTTAGTCCACTTTTAACATTGCAGATTTGAAGCCATATTTGGGTGAGGAAGATGAACTTCCGTCGAGGACAACTTCATTTCAAGAAGGGAGGATGATGAGGACATCAATACCATTGTTACACCCACAGCCCTGCTGCTATACATCTTGGACCAATTACTAGAGCTCGCGACGCCAACTAAATTACCGGTACTTTCGTTTCTTGGTAATGATTCTAATGTTCATGAGAATATGATCTGCCTAAATTGGATACATTTGTTTTGCTTACAAATGAAGGGCCTAGCTTGGAGAAGGATGAACATAGGAGCAAGAACACACATGGAGTTGATGGCATGCGCAAGGAGATCAAGAACGGAGTTAAAAGTGATGATTTCAGGACTTTGAAGCCACCATAAGGAGTGCATGAAGCCTTGGACGAAATATACAAGATGCCACTTCATAATATTCGTCCATAGGCTATTCTAGGTGCTGCGTCACCTTATTATTGGGCCAGGCCCATGTAATTTCGAAATACATTAGTATAGGCTATTTTTAGAGTCCGTATGTGTGGGGAAACAAGAGATAGGGTTGGTTTCGGACCCCTCCACCAAGGGAATAGAACATTGTCTACTATGCTTAGGGCTGTTCTAAAGAAAAATAAGAAAATGTGGGAGGAATGCTTGCCTCATATTGAATTTGCTTATAATCGTTCATTGCATTCTACTACTAAGATGTGCCCTTTTGAAGTTGTGTATGGTTTCCTACCTCGTGCACCTATTGATTTGTTGCCTCTTCCATCTTCGGAGAAGGTTAATTTTGATGCTAAAGAACGTGCTGAGTTGATTTTAAAAATGCATGAGTTAATTAAGGAAAACATTATGCGTATGAATGCTAAATATAAACTTCTTTGGAGATAAGGGTAGAAAACATGTTGTGTTTGCACTGGAGATCTTGTTTGGTTACATTTGCGTAAGGATAGATTTCTGATTTGCATAAATCAAAGCTAATGCCACGTCTTGATGGTCCCTTTAAGGTGTTGGAGAAAGTAAATGATAATGCATATAAACTTGAGCTGCCTGCAGATTTTGGGGTTAGTCCCACTTTTAACATTGCAGATTTGAAGCCATATTTGGGTGAGGAAGATGAACTTCCGTCGAGGGCGACTTCATTTCAAGAAGGGAGGATGATGAGGACATCAATACCATTGTTACACCCACAGCCCCCTGCTGCTATACATCTTGGACCAATTACTAGAGCTCACAAGACGCCAACTAAATTACGGTACTTTCGTTTCTTGGTAATGATTCTAATGTTCATGAGAATATGATCTTGCCTAAATTGGATACATTTGTTTTGCTTACAAATGAAGGGCCTAGCTTGGAGAAGGATGAATATTGGAGCAAGAACAAGCATGGAGATGGTGGCATGCGCAAGGGGACAAGAATGGAGTTACAAGTGATGATTTCAGGACTTTGAAGCCACCATAATGAGTGCATGAAGCCTTGGACGAAATATACAAGATGCCACTTTATAAATTTCGTCCAGAGGCTATTCTAGGTGCTCGTCACCTTATTATTGGGCAGGCCCATGTAATTTCGAAATACATTAGTATAGGCTAGTTTTAGAGTCCGTATGTGTGTGGGAAACAAGAGATAGGGTTAGTTTGGACCCCTCCACCAAGGGCCACGAAATTCACCCCTCTTCCTCCATATATACAGCCCTTAGGGCACCGTTTAGACTTTGGGTTTTGTTTAGATCAAAAGTTCGCCATAGCTGCAACCTGCGTGCCGTTTGTGTTCAACGACCGGACAAAGCGTCCACAGAACCCCACCTTGATCAATAAAGCTTTCATCTTATATTCGCAATATCCAGATTGCAATCTCAGTTTCTTGCTTGTTCTTCGTTTGCTCGCAGGAAACAGACCTTCATGGTCAGGTTGATCGTGCTCCGGCGTGGTCAATAACCTCTCGGAGTTGGTTTAGCGATTGCTAAGGCGCGACGTCCTCGCACGTTCGTAGTCGGATCGTCAAAGTCGACTTCCACCAAAGCGAAATCCACCATCTCATCGAAAGACGTGACACCTTTGCCTCTATCAACAGAGCTCTTCTTCTTCCATGGCGTCAACAGGGCACACAAGTGATATTATTTGTCATCGTTGTAAGGGAAGAGGACATTTTGCGAGAGAATGCAAATCTCAGCGTGTGATGATTGCTACTGAGGATGGTGGGTATGAGTCCGCTAGTGACTATGATGAGGAGACTTTGGCTCTTATTACACATGAGGAACACGGTGGAGATGATTCTGATCATGAGACACAATACATGGCTGCTTTGAAGATCTTGACAGGTATGAATGTTTAGTTGCTCAACGTGTTTTGAGTGTGCAGGTTACACAAGCTGAGCAAAATCAGAGGCATAATTTGTTCCATACAAAGGGAGTTGTGAAGGAGCGTTCTATTAGCGTCATCATAGATGGAGGAGCTGCAACAACTTGGCTAGCATGGATATGGTGGAGAAGCTATCTCTCACCACAAGACCACATCCACATCCTTACTACATCCAATGGTTCAACAACAGCGGCAAGGTTAAGGTAACACGTCTTTGTTCGTGTGCATTTTAGTATCTCTACATATGCTGATTATGTTGATTGTGATGTGGTACCTATGCAAGCATGTTCCTTATTACTTGGTATACCATGGCAATTTGATAAAAATTCTGTACACCATGGTAGAAACAATCAGTATACTCTTGTTCATAAGGATAAAAATATTACTTTGCTTCCTATGACTCCTGAGTCCATTTTGAAAGATGATATTAATAGAGCTAATAAAGCAAAACAGGAGAAAAATAAGAGTGAAAATCAGATTGTGGCAAAAGAATTTGAGCAACACATGAAGCCTAATAATAAACCATCTACAGTTGCTTCTGAAATTAAATTGAAAAGTGCATGTTTACTTGCCACCAAATCTGATATTGAAGAGCTAGATTTTAGCAAATCTATTTGCTATGCTTTTGTGTGCAAAGAGGCATTATTTTCATTCGAGGACGTGCCTTCCTCTTTGCCTGATAGAGGCGAGGGTGTCCCGATCTTTCGATGAGATGATAACTATCGATTTGGTGGAGACGACTTTGACGATCCGACTACAAACGTGCACGACGTTGCGCCTTAGCAATCGCTAAACCAACTCCGAGAGGTTATTGACCACGCGGAGCACAATCAACGACCACGAAGGTCTATTCCTGCAAGCAATCAAGAACAAGCAAGAATATGATAAAAGCAATCTGAATATTGCGAGTATGTATGAAGTATTGATAAAGGTGGGGATCCGTAAGCGGTCTTGGTCTAGTCGTTGGACACAAACGAAGTACACGAAGTTGCAATGGCTAACTTTTAACTAAACAAATCCCAAGGGAAAAGCTACTAGATGGATCTACTTATATAGGAGCAAGGGGTGGCGGCCAAGGAGGTGGGAGAACGTCCCAAAGCAGCCTAAAACTAACCCTAGGTCGTACAAGGCCAATGGGCCCAAGTGGAGGTGACGTAACACCTTTGGACTTGTAGTTTGACTCGGATTCTGGTGCAGCGTCAGATTGTTTTGTCCACAACTCAACGCTCCGGACGGATTTTAAGGTGATTCCAATTGTGCTGGAAAGAGCATGAAATCTTCTTTCGAACAAAAAAAGAATCACCCAATTCGGAGTCCGTATGAAATAGTTGTTGGCGTTTTGAGTCAGGTATGTCTGTGCAGTCCGAATTTGAATCCAGAACGTGAGAGACTTGGACTCTATCTTCTCTTGGGCCAAAAGTGACGTGAGAGGACTTTTTGAACAGCAAATAAACATCTCTTTCTTCCTTATCTTCATATGTGGATTGTACAAATGTCCCATACACCTGCAATTAGACAAAACACAAAAGTGTGTGAAGTATTTTTTTGTTCGGATAACATAAATAGATTATTGAATAGTTTGCACTAGAAATCACACGACAAATATGCATGTATGCAATATTTTTGGTCATATACAAGGTACTCATGTCCTCATCATCCTCCCCTTTTTGAAAATAAAGCCGTCCTCGGCGTTGCTTAATCTGAAATGTGGCTAACAAAAGAGACAAGGTGTACATGTTGTATATGTATCGTCATCCATTTTACTTCCTTGATTTTTGCATATATGACACATGAATAGATGAGTAACTTGCATAGTTCATAAAATCTAAAGCCAACAAATTAGCACAAGAACTAGAAGGCATGAAAATATTGCAACTCAGTTTGCACATATAAGTGAAGCTCTTATTTATTT